>JAOXYA010106229.1:0-10748 GCA_028565675.1 Sorex palustris | reverse complement strand
GGGGGGGGGGGGGGGGGGGGGGGGGGGGAGGGGGGGGGGGGGGGGGGGGGGGGAGGGAGGAAGGAAGGAGGGGGAGGGAGGCTGAAAAAAAATTCCACAAATGTGGGATTAGAGAGATACTACCACAGGTAAGGGCATGCCTTGCATGTGTGTATCCTTACATGCATGGGTTTACCACACAGCAACCAGTATGGTCCCCAGAGCCCACCAGGAGTGACTCCTGGGCACAGAATCAGGAGTTAACCCTGATCACAGCTGGGTGTAACCCAAAACCAAATAATAATATTTTTTTTCCACAAATACATTGTTTATACCCTAAGTTACCAAGAGTTGGAAGTGTGATTTTTGTGGTGTGTTTAGGTCTCTGAAGCCACAGCTCTAAAGCATATTGGATATGAAAGAATATATATTGGATATGAAAGAAAGAAAATTCTGAATCTCTTTGGCTGGGAAGGCAAAATATCATCTAAATTCCATGAGGCTAAGGCAGTTTCTGTGGCTTCGAGAAACTTGTGTGGCCCAAAGGGGTCATAAATAATTTCTATGGTATAAAACTCTTAAGGAACACACTTGGCTTCCCAGGAATTCCTGCCATTCTTACACCTACTGCGTTTCTTGTTGCTGGAGACGGTCTGTTGGAGCCGGATCAGCCCAGCCTCCAGGAAACACTAAACTGTGAGCAGACTTGGCGTAGCAGCCTGGGCTGCTTTTAGCAGGTGAAGTGAATAGATTTGAGGGCCATGATTCATTCCTGTCCACTTTCCAGCATATATCTTGCATTGACCCTGATCACAGGCCTACATTTTTTGCAGCACTTTTTCCTTCTGATGTTCTGCAGAGAGCTGTCCAAAGTGAAAATTTGTTCCACATTTTATTAAAGATCTATACTGCTAAGACTGTAGATGCCCCCTCGGACCTCTGGAAATCCACTGCAAGGATAGAAAGCCAAGAGGACAGAGGCTGTGCACTGTAGGACAAGTCACCAGGGAGAGGGTTGTCTTCTTTCTAAATCTGATCTCCTCTGTATTTGAATCACTGTGAGATACAGTTACAAAGCTTTCATGAGATACAGTTACAAGACAAAGCTTTCATGATAGTGGTTCAGTCACAGAATGTTTCAACACCCATCACTCCACCAGGACACATTTCCCACCACAAATGTCCCCAGTTTTCCTCCCACTACCCAATCCAATCACCCCCACCCCAGCCTGTCTCTATGGCAGGCACTTTATTCTCTGTCTCTGTCTCTATCTCTCTCCATCTCTCTGTCTCTCTCTGTCTGTCTCTCTCCGTCTCTCTGTCTCCCTCCATCTCTCTGTCTCTGTCTGTGTCTCTGTCTCTGTCTCGGTAGCTGTCTGTGTCTCTGTCTCTCTCTGTCTCTCTTTCTCTTTCTCTGTCTCTCTCTCTTTCTCTCTCTCCCTCCCCCTCCCCCTTTAGGCATTATGGTTTGCAATACAGATTCCAAGAGGCCATCGTGTTTGATCCTTTACCCATTTTCAGCACACATCTCCCATTTAGAGTGATCCCTCCAACCATCATTGTCAAAATGGTCCCTTCTCTATCCCAGCTGCCTTCTCCCCTAGCCCTTGAGGCAGGTTCCCAACTGTGCAGCAATCCTCAGCACTATGCTTGCAAGGTCAGTGAGATGAACCACACTGATACGTGCTTCAAGCTCTCCAGGGACCCTCTGTGCTGCCATACTCACGAAGCACAAGTGATTCCATTTCAGTCACCTTGCTTGGATGCAGCCTTGACCCTTCACGGAGTTCCTTTGGCTGATTGAGCAAGCTCCACTCCCCACATTGCATCAGCCTCCACCTCCATACTCACCTCCCCCCTGCAGAGAGACTTCCCGGAGGGGAAAAAAAAGCCTGTCTGAGACTCCTCAGTTCAGAGGGTATCTTCATTTCACACTTCCTGGGCCCCAAACTCGTAGTAAGGGTAGGCAGGATATCCAAAAAGAAAACCCAGAGGAAGGAGTGGGTTAAAAGTATCAGAACATCTCCATGGCTGGAACAGTCAGAGGAGCAATGGGGAAGCTTTGGGTGGGGTAGTCTCTGGGTCAGTATCACGTAACACAGGCCAGAGAGATAGTCTGGCAGGTAAGGCTCTTGCCTTGCATGCAGCCGACCCAGGTTTCATCCCCAGCACTCCGTACTGTCTCTTGAGAAATACCAGGAGTTATCCCTGAGCACAGAACCAGGAGTAAGCCACGAGCACTGCCAGGTGTGGCCCTAAAACAAACAGACATAAAGGAATCAGGTAATGGTGGATAGGAATTGGATTCCTCAAGGTACACAGGACTCACTGTCAGAAGGCAGGCCCAGTGCATTAATCTGAGACTTGAGTGGGGGGTGGAGAATCCCACTTCTCTTGGCTCCTCGTCAAGGACACTACACAGAATAACTTCTAAGCTGATGCTCTGAGTGCGCATGGTACAGGTATAGCGCCAGAGAGGAAGGAAACTAAACTACTGGCTGACAAGTAGAAAATGAACCAAATTCTTGGTTTAGGTAATATTTGTTTGTAATATACCCAATCTGCTGCTAGCATGGGAATATCATGTAGGACCTGGTTCTGAACAAAACTCCAGGTGTTCAAATGGTAGGAATTACAGAGCCAATAGAGAGAGCAGGTGAGGGAGAGAGAGAGCACCAGAGGGCGTGAAGAAGAGATGGAAGGAGGGGAAGGCAAAAGAAGAGGCAGAGGAGAGAGGGAGAAGGAAGAAAGAGAGAGAGAGCAAGAATGAGAATGAATTTCCCACTCAAAAGCAACATTCTAAACACATTTGAACCATCTAATATTAAGAAGAAAAAAAAACAGCAACATTTACTAATGGGACACAAATTTGTTCCAGATGGCTTTAGGAATAATTTGAGAAAGATTTTTAAAGTAAGCATGCCTAGGATGTTTGAAAAGATAAAGGAATGAACAACATCCATTAAAAAAACAGGAAATTATAAATAAAACAGATATTAAATAAGAACATTAGGATAGTAACAAAAATTAATTATAAATTTTAAGATGAAAAATATGGTCACTGGAATAAAACTTTAAGAGATGAAACTACCTCTGAAATGATAGAATTAGAAAATCTAGGAATTGGAAAATAGTCATGAGGAATTGTTTAAAATGCACTTCAGATGAAAGAAAAAGAGAGCAAAAGAGAAGGAAGGAAGGAAGGAAGGAAGGAAGGAAGGAAGGAAGGAAGGAAGGAAGGAAAAGAAAGAAGAGAGAGACAGGCAGATGGAAGAAGTGAGAGATATGGAAAAGAAAGTACAAGCTTTCAATAATCATCTAGGAGTTTCAGGGAAAAATAAGTATGAAATAATTAGGAAGTAGTCTTTAAAGCAGAGGACAAAATATTCCAAACTTTAAAAGGCAGTTCTTCATATTGAGTACAGAACAAAATACACATGATTCTTTTTTCTATTTTATTTTTATAAATAAACTTTTCTATTCTAGTCTATTCTCATTTTTTTTATTCTGCTAAATATTTCACAATGAAGCTGCAGGTAATCAAAGGAAAAGGATGAAATATGAGTAGATAAGTAATAAAGAGGAGTAAATAAAAGGACCCACAATAGATTCTTCATCAGGATTGATAGATACCAGACAACATAAAGTAATATCCTCCAAGTATAAGAGAACATCATTACCAACCTGAAATTGAAAACCCAAAGCTGAACATGTAAAATTAGGATTCCAGGTGAAGTTTACCTTCGTTTCCATTTTGAATAAATAGCATGGAAGAAATGAGAAGCCCTTTTCCCTCCTTTTTCTTAGTTTTCTTTTGCTTCCACTGATCACTGAATTCAAGCCTCATAATTTATGCATCTATAAAAAGCCAGAAGGTTTGGGGAACATTTGTTAGATTTTTTTTTTCCTCTCAAGAGGGAATTTCCTAAAATGCCACACTTGGGACAAAATTTAGGTTCTCCAGTGATTTCTTAAGTAACGCCCACGGGGCTAACCTCTGCTTAAAGACAGTCTTTGTGCTAATATTCCAGACATTCTATACAGAAGGAAGGAAAATGATTGTTGGCCAAAACAACTATACGAAGGAGAACCGGTGGCTGATAATGTATTCCACTTTTACTTTTGAAAATGTTTGTACAAAACTGGGTTGGACCCAGTGTTTTTACACTAGAATCCGTAGACATTTATCCACCTAATAAATTAACCACACAATCTGGCAAAACTCTGCATACTTGGCGGCCCTTCCTGCCCTGGAGCCTTGGAACAGCCCCGGCTAGAGCAGGTGTGGCCTGCAGAAGGTGGGGGCCGTTGAATTCGGGATTCCTGCCCAACCCACCACCTGGGAGCCCTGTTCCCTCCTGCAGGCCAGGTTGATGATGCCCCAGTGCTTCGTGGGCTCAAAGGGCCTCTGTTGATTTCCAATGGCTAAAGAAAACAAAAATAACTGTCAAATGGACATATTTTGCTTTAAAGTCTTGATACAGACCCTAGAGGCCAAAATCGCAAAAAATCAAATTTCTTTTTCATAAAACAAAATTGTCATGCGTTTTAGAAGATTGTTTTGACATTGAGACTGCCGGCACTAGCATTGAACAGTATTAAATGGACACAGATGATCCCTTCTCTTCCCCTATTCACCTGGGTGTGGGAGCCCCTTATTTCCTTAAATTGTGAAGTCAGGGAGGTGGGGGTGAGGAGTAGAATTCTCTACAGCCTGGACCCTAGGAAGGAGAGGAAGAGAACAGATGTTTTCTCCTATTAATGTTTTTTTTCCCCCTGTGAGATTTGCTTGAGCGGGCCCAGTAACATCTCCATCGTGAGACTTGTTACTGTGTTTGGCATATCGAATACGTCACGGGGAGCTTTTTAAAATTTTTTTAGAGTAAAAAAAACTAAGGAAGGCATTTGTAAGCAGTTAAGGTCACTTTGCACTGAGATGAAAGCTGTCACATTAAATAAAATGTTAGCTGATAGTTAAAAAAATAGTGTAATAATTTATTAAACACTTGCTTTGTCATGGTGATTATGATAAAGTTCACAAATTTTCTGAAGTCAAGGCTTAGCTCCATGCAATCAGTTAAAAATTTTAATTATAAATTTTGGTTATATTGATCATTTCCCCACCTTTTTTTCCTGATCACACCCAGAAGTTCTCAGGTCTTACTCCTGGCTCTGTGCTCAGGGATCACTCCAGGTAGGCTTGAGGGACCATTTGGGTACCAGAGGTCAAACCCAGGTCAGCCACATGCCAAGCAAGTGCCCTACTTGCTCCACTATCTCTCCGACCCCTGATCATTTCCTTTATGTGACCATGCCATTCTCTTCCACTAATGCAAAGAACCTATGACAGCTAATATCACTTAACACAAGGAAACGACAACCTGAAACCTCAAGAGAAAAGTCAAACAAGTCAGAAGTTCCTAACTTCTAGCAAGATAAAGGAAACAATAAGGAAAATGGGATAGCAAAAAACAATAAGGAAAATGGGATAGCAAAATGGGATAACAATAAGGAAAAGGTAATAGCTGTAAGCAACTGACATGTACTGATTGTTCCAGTATACATTAAGAAGATTGGTTTAAAACGGATCAATTTTCTTAGTGTGCAGCAGGAAGCCAGGAAGGTGAAAGAAAGATGGGAAGAATGCAGAGCGCATTCCCTGGTCCCCTTAGGAGACCCTTTACCTCTGCTGAGAGCCCTTTGAAGCGGGAAGCCTTTCTGAAGGTCACCCAGGCAAACATTTCAATGGAGAAAAGGATATTACTTCACTAAATGTTGTCTCTCCAATATAAATCTAACTTCAGAAACCACATAATAAGTATTTTGAAGACAGCACTCAAGTTACTGGTGGTGGGGTCTTTGAGTATGGGAATTATAGCCAACCTGACGACGATGAATACTTGGTGAATTGTGACAAGAAAAAAACAAAACCTAAGAAATTCAAAAGATCCTTATGAAACAAGGAAATTTCCTGACATGAGCTTGGGAGAGAAACCTGTTTCTTCATTTCACAAGGTGATATATGGTCTCAGAAAACAGACTCAGAAAACTATTACTTTGACTCTACAAGAATTGAGTAGGAGATATTGTTAGAAATGGAACTACCGAAAAGAAAAAAAAAAGAAATGAAACAATCTGAAATACATTTGACTGCAGGTAAATTGACAAAAACAACTCTCATAAAAAAAAAAAAAAGACATCTCACTGCGGGGTAGAGAGAGGAGGAGGTAGGGATGTGGAAGTTAACTGGGGATATTGGTGGTGGACAACGTAGATTGGTGAAGGGACGGGTGTTGGAACACTGTATGACTGAAACACAATCATGAATAACTTTGTAACTGTGTATCTCACTGTGATTTCAATTTATGTAGCACTGTAGCACTGTCCTCCCATTGTTCATCGATTTGCTTGAGCAGGCACCAGTAACGTCTCCATTGTGAGACTTGTTACCGTGTCTAGCATAACGAATATGTCACGGGTAGCTTGCCAGGCTCTGCCCTGCGGGCGAGGTACTCTCAGTAGCTTGCTGGGCTCTTCGAGAGGGGTGGAGAAATTGAACCCGGCTAGGGCAGGCTGGTGGCTTGCAAGGCAAACACCCTACCACCGTGCTATCACTCAGTGGTTTCAATTTATGAAAGTTTTTTTTTTAAAGACAACTGATTGACAGAGAGGGGAATAAGGAAGGAATAAAGAAATAACTGGGTAATTTGAACCCTAGGAAATGGATTTTTAAAAAATAAGGAAGGGTCAAAAGTCATTGGTTAGGGACTGAATATACAGAAAAGCAGCAAACAGTGCTGAAAATTCAAAAGCAAGGAGCATCGTTAATCTAACATCTCAGGAAAAGCAACAATGAGAAGTGATGCAAGTAAAAGCTCCACAAATAATCAAGCTGGACTTGTGTAATATTTGAGAGGCAGTCCCACATCGGATTCATTAGTGTAATTACTAGTGTTGAAATACTACCATGATGACTCAAAAATCTATAATGAGATAAAAGAAAGGGTGATGCTTTGGTGGAAATTATGGAATTTCCACCAAATTATACATGGACTATGACCTACCTAGAGTTTACAATTAAAATGAATAGTGAGAGGGGCCACAGAGACAGTACAGCAGTAGGGTGTCTGCCTTGATGCGGACAAGCGGGTTTCAAACTCCTGCACTGCATATGGTCCCCCAAGCCAGCCAGGAGTGATCCCAGAGTGTAAAGCCAGGAGTAAATCCTGAGCACTGCTAGGTGTACCCCTCAAAAAAATTTTATGTATATCTATACTCACGGAAAACCATCCAACTGTCTAATGATAGATGGTTGGACAAAGAAGTTATGGTATATATACAGAATGGAATACTATGCTGTCGTAAGAAAGGATGAATCCCTGCAGTCTGTTGCCACATAGATATAACTGGATGTGAACTAAGCCAGAGGGAGAAGAACAAATGACAGATGATCACATGCCGTGATAGACAGAGAGAGAAGACAAGGCAACAGACAGTATCTAATGCGGACAAAACGTGTGGCCTCTGAAAGCAAAAGTGAGATTTCCATGCAGCATGGGGAAATGTTTGAGGGAAGGTGGCTCGGAGGTGACACAGACCCGGTGGAGGCGGGTCCTGGGCACTGGTGGTGGCGAGGGTGGACTAACTTCATTCATCAAAACTATGAAAATTAGCAGTGGTGCCCTGCAGCTTTGCCTGACTGGAAAACAAAAAGTGGGATGAAGAATTTGAAATATCCTCGTATGTATGGGAAGGTCTTTAGCTGTGGCAACAGCCACCAGAATTAGAACTTTTTGTTGTTTTTCTGTTATCGTTGTGGGGGCATACTTAGTAGTGCTCAGGGTCTATTCCTGTCTCTGCACTCAAGAATTTCTCCTTGTGGTACTCAGGGATGCTGGGAATCGAACCTAGGTCGGCCACGGGCAAGACAAATACTCTACCCACCACACTATTGCTCTGGCCCCCAGAACTGCTTTTGAATCCACTAACTATGCTAACAACTTGATTTGCCAAACACACTTTAGAAGCCAGCCAGTCAATGACTGACCTTGTTTCTGAAGGAGATGATTTGGGAATGAATGCCACCCAATAAATGCTCCTGAGGCCCAACCAAACCACAAGAGCCACACTCAAGTGACTGTATTTGTCCAGAGGACATCAGTCCTGAGCTCTGGAATTCCTGCCAGTCCTTGACATCCACGCTTCCCTTATATGGATCCCTGGGTAAGATCGTGAGTTTGCTTGGTTGGGGGGAGACTGTCCAATCCCAGCTTAACCGCCTTACAATAATGAACAAAAAAATATGCAACCGTCTTTTCCTTCAAATACTGAATGATGACCTCATCATCCTTTGGTATCCCTTACATGTCCCTTTCAGTACATGCGAAATATTTAGAGACTTATTGCTTTACTATGTTTCCCATCAGGTGTGGCACAAAAATAATAACGTACAGTAGCTTTGATAAACAGAACCATATGAACATGTAGCTTTAAGATTAGAAGATGAAAAAAAAAGAAGTCACACGACACTGAAGATTTTTGTTCTACGAAAGAGCGTTCCAAAAACTGAATTGTAGAAGCATTCAGGTTTGGGAGCGAATATTCTGGGGTGCCTGCCAGCCAGCCCAGATTTTATTCTGACAAATTTACATGAGTAAATACCCTTTATACTTTCCCAGGGAGAGCTTTCACCTAATTGTATTGGGTGTGGCTTCAGGGTGGAAGGCATCCAAGCTCCTCTGAGTTGGTGTGGAGCCTTGGCCAGAGCCGGAGCGCAGGCAGGGATGGCCAGCCTGGAGCCTTAGAGAGAGAGAGAGGTTCCACTGCTCTACCCTGGGACTCTCCTCCTCCCCAGGCCTGGCCAAGTCTGGCCAAGTGGCCTTCTCCCCGCCTTGCTGCAAAGAACAGAACTCTGTCTCCCGAGGAAGCCGGGTATTCCTGTACCTTCTTCAGTGCATTCCTGACCTCAAGCCAAGCCCACTGAGCTGGAGAATCCACAAGAAACACAGAGCGAGGAGCAGGTTTCAATTTCCAGACCTTATCCCCCCAGCTCTGATAGGTATCATCAGCCCGTGTCACCAAAACACAATCACGAGGCCAGAAAGGCACCTCGTGAATTCAGTTGTGACAACCTCCTGCTTTGAAAGCAGCCGCATGAATCGACTCCTGGGGGCTGTGGAAATCTACCCGACCCCCAGCGCAGAGTGCGAGGGAGAGCATTAACTCTCCAGGAGTCTCCTAGGTCCCTCACTGGGCAAGAGAAGGGGCCAATTTATTCTTGCAAAGCACTGTGGTGAGGGGTGCAGGCTGGAGACAGACTCTGATCTGGTTGTGAGGACTGAGGGAAACTGAACCCTTTTTTAAAAAATGGAATCACTGTGTGTCTTTCCTCTCTCTCTCTCTCTCACTCTCTCTCTCTCTCTCTCTCTCTCTCTCTCTCTCTCTCTCACACACACACACACACACACACACACACACACACACACACACACATACACACTCCTTCTGGACATTATGGTTTGCAATACAGGTACCGAAAGGTTATTGTGTATATCCCTTTACCAAACCTTTCAGCACTCAGGTCTTGTCCAGAGTGATCATTTCTAATTGTCATTGTCATAGTGGTCCCTCTTCTTATCCTAACCACTCCCACCTTCAACCCCTTGTGCCAAGCTTCCAACCGTGGCTCAGTCCTCCTGGCCTATGCTTCTAGTGTCCTTCGGTTTAGTCTCATACTGTGTTTTTTGCATGTCCCAAATGGGTCCAATCATTCTATGTCTGTCCCTGAGAGAAGCTGAACTTTGCTGACACAAGGACAACTGCCTCATGGGTGTGTGGGGACTGATGATGTCACCTACCTGACTGTGGGCCTCCATGAGCACAGCCCCCAGCTCCTAATTAATGCCCCCCAAAATGCTGGCCATCTTATTTTTGAAACTCAGGTATATATTGGGAGAGTCAGCCCGGATCATCAAACCTCAAGAAGGGGACTGTTAGAGGTGGGAAACACTCTGAAGGAACAAAAGAGAGCGAGGTAAACCAGCTTCCAGATGACCTCTAATATACCAGAGTACTCTTATCCCTGATGCTGAGGTCACTGAACTCATCACTATGACACATAACATCTAGGCACAAAGAGGTGAGCATCGTTTTCTAGGTTAAAAAAAAAAAAGCCTCACAGAGAGCCGCTGGGAACCTGAAGGAGACTGTCTTAGGCCAAACCAATCTAATGTTTAGCGGTGAACTTAAAAACAGACCTAGTCGGGCCGGAGCGAGTCGAGCAGGGAGGGCATTTACTTTGCACATGGCGACCTGGGTTCAATCCCTGGCATCCCCTATGGTCCCCAGAGCACTGCCAGGAGTGATTCCTGAGTGCAGAGCCAGGAGTAACCCCTAAACATCACGGGGTGTGATCCAGAAAAATAAAACAAAAACAAACAAAAAAAACAGACCAAGTCAAGGACCTAGAGGACAGGCAGCCCAGGAGGGTGTCATGAGTTGTCCCACAAGTGTCCCACACATCCTGGAGGTGATTCTGATGGCTCTGTTAGTTGTTTGCGCTTGGCAATGTTGCACCCAGTGCTACGAATGATTTTGGACACACTGCAGACAGGAATGAGGAAGCACGTGACAAAATGATGTGATCCCCCCACCGTGATCATGACACCAAAGTCAACTAAAAAGACGTGTGAGCCACAAGAACAAAAGCAACCGATGCTGGCGTGGATGCGGCGAGAAAGGGACACTTCTTCACTGCTGGTGGGAATGCC
>JAOXYA010106220.1:0-10748 GCA_028565675.1 Sorex palustris | reverse complement strand
CTGCCTGTATTAGAGGCTTTTGTGGTTTTCTGTTGTTTTAAAAAAGTATCCTGGGGAAGAGGGCGTGGAGTGGGGTTCCTGAGTCACTTCTGGGGATCAGCCTGGGTCACTTCCTTTAGCCACAGGGGCTGGGGTGAGTGTGTAGAGCCCACTCTCGTGGGTTGGCTGTGTAGACCCTGAGGCAGAGGCTCAGGGCTGGGGCGTGACTGTCCAGCATAGGGTGAGGGACACCTGATTGGCCACAGCGTGGGGTAAGCCACAGGGCTCATGCACCAGGAGCCAATGCTGGGCTGGCGGGGGTCCCTGAGGCCCGGCCTCCCCCTCCCTGACAGGGGGTGCCGCTTCTGGAACACATGGCGAAGGCCTGGTTCAGTCCAGCGCCCACCTCGCTGAGGAGGGGGAGAGATGAGGCAGGTTCCCACAGAGCACCCCAGGCCCCACAGAGGCACATGCATCCTCCTCACAGCGGGGCGTAAATTCTGTCTGATACAGGGGAGCCGGAGTTCTTTAATTGTTTAAAAAGTGGGAGGTACAGGAGCTGAGAGATAGCACAGCAGATGGGCACTGGCCTTATATGCCTCCCAGGTGGCTGACGGGTGCCATCCCCAGCACCATGTACGGTCCCCCGAGTCCCGAGTGCAGAGCCACGAGCAGATCCTGAGCAGCTCTGGGTGCGGCCTCAAAACCAAACCCAGAACGCAGTGGGAAGCGTGTGAGCAACAGGGCTTTGGCATGCTCGGGATGGCCCCATCTCCCGGGCTGGGATTAGTCAACGTCTAATTCCCATAGGGAATGCCGGGGACACAGGTGGCACCGATAGGTTCTCCGCAGACACACAACTCTCCAGAAACCTTCCCTCTCCTGGCTGGTTTCCAGACCGATCTGCGTCTTTGCTTACACGCGGCTCCACGAGACCTCATCATTTGGGAAACACAAAAATCATCTTACAAAGGATCTAGTCTATGCGACAACCTTGGAAATCAAGACCTCAACCTTCAGAGAAATCCTCTGGAGAGGCCAAAGCAAAAGTACAGAGGGGAGGGCATTTGCCTAGCGCCCAGCATCCCATATGGCCCCCCCGAGCACCGCCAGGAGTAACCCCTGAATATTGTCGGGATTTGACCCAAAGAGACACAAAAAAGAAGAGAAATCCTCTGAACTGCTGAGAAACTACTTTCCCTAAGCAATCTGCCCTTTGCTAAATTTTACTAGCTTACTTTCCCTTATTGTAAATAGTGCAGTCTTGACATACAGAAGGTTCTCCCTTATTTGGTCAGGAGGGAACAAGTTTATTCATGGTCTGGGATGAGAAAAGATAAAAAGACAGTGGGACCGAAGTGGTAGTATAGTGGGTAGGGCATTTGCCTTACACGTGGCTGACCCAGGTTCCATCCCCAGCATCCCATATGGTCCCCTGAGCACTGCCAGGAGTAATTCTTGTAATTCCTGAGTGCAGAGCCAGGAGTCACCCCTGAGAAGCACAGGGTGTGACCCAAAATAGACGAAAGAGAGAAGACAGTAATGCCCAAATCTAAGTGTGGGTCTGTGTGTGCAGGGGAGGGTCTAGTAGTCACGTGCTCTACTACCACAGGTTCTCACAAGGACTCACAAGCAACAGCTGCTCATCTCTGGCCTCAGTGGTGGACACTGGTGACACAAGGTAGGCATCCTCTAGGCCCTTCTTTAGCAAGTGGGAGGAACGGTTGATCAAAATAGCAAGAGTCCAATGGAAAGAAACACCTGCTGACGCTCACAACAGTCTCAGGATACTGAAGGGAAAAAGCCCCCAGCATAAACGCCACCCCCCGCCCCATGTTCTCCAGTACCTCCTGGGCCCAAGACACAGACGTAATCGTCACCAAGCCTCCCTGCATCCCCCACCCACCTCCCTCCACAGTGACCCCAAGTGCAACCTATCTTGGGTTTGTTGATTGCCGAGGCAGGGGTGATGAGCAAACGGTGAGACCCTAGGGAGGGGCTCCTGCTTCTGTAGCTGCACGGAGAGGCAGTCGCTCCCCACAGCCCGGCTGCGTGTGGTGGCCTGCATTTGCCCCCCTCCCCCCTCCCTGCCCGGGGACACAAGATCCCCTAGAGAGCGTCCACCTCCCCCTCTGTTAGTCCTGAATAACGGTTCCGTGCCAGGAGCTTAGATTCACAGGGAAGTGGCACTATTCATATATACATGCCAGAGACGTGAGACTATCACTCGGGAACCCTGGAAGTTCCTTCCTTCCTTCCTTCCTTCCTTCCTTCCTTCCTTCCTTCCTTCCTTCCCTCCCCTTTTCCTTCTCTCTCTCTCTCTCTCTCTCTCTCTCTCTCTCTCTCTCTCTCTCTCGGAATAAGAATTGCAGATGGTCTTGCCCTTTTTACCAGCTATTCTGGCCACAGTAGGTGGAAGTGGCATACACAGAGAAAGCCAGGTAGAAGGTTCTGCCGGAACTCCAGGAATGACCGCAACTGTGGGTCTCAGGGTTTGGGGTATGGGGCTCAGGAGAGAGGAAGGGAGGAGAGACACAGAAGACATTTCCTCAGGGATGTGCGAGGAGAGGAAGGTGGAATCTCCACTAGATGCACTCTGGGCTCCTGAGCTAGGTGACCGAGCAACCCCGAGACCAGTCCCAGGTGTAGGAGAGAAGGCTGGACAGCAGCTAGGAGCTCACGAGGAAACCAGAGCTAGCCCCGCGCTGAGCCACAGCCATGGGCAGGGGGCTGACATGGGGCGCACCCTCTCCCCCACCACAGGAGACGGGCCCCATGCTGAGGAAGTGCCAGGGACCCTGCAGTTCAGGGATGCAAGGTCTCCTGGCACAGAGACACCCCATTGCCTATTCGAATGAGCGTGCGAACAAAGGTCAAACCCTTCACTTAAGAGACAGGTGCCCAACCAAAGTAGGTCAGCCCACCGCCCCCACCGCTCGGTCCCTGTGGCGAGTGGCAGCCATGGGGCAGGTTGGCCAGAGCAGTGTCACCAGCACATTAGCCCCAGCCACCCCAGGGCCATGCTTGGGGACGGCGGGTGGCAGAGCCCAGAGCTTTCCACCCTATGCCCGGCACAGGCCATTTTTTTTTGCTTTTGCTTTTTTTGGGTCACACCTGACGATGCAGAGGGGTTACTTCTGTCTCATGCACTCAGGAATTACTCCTGGCGGTGCTTGGGGGACCATATGAGATACTGGGGATCAAACCTGGGTTAGCCGGGTGCAAGGCAAACGCCCTACCTGCTGTGCTATTGCTCCAGCCCCCCTATGGTTTATTATTATTATTATTATTTAATTTTTTTATGGGCCGCTTGTATCGAGTATCTGGTCCAGTTAGGGATCATTCAAAGAGGCTGTTGAGAAACTCGAGGAGATAATGAAGAAGTCAACCAAATAGATGAAGGCACCGAGGCAGGGCTGACGGAGAGGGGAGAAGGGCTGGGCTGTCCGCTCAATACTCCTCAGAGACACCCTGGGGGATCATGAGTAGCGCATTGTTCTCTCTCAACCAGGGGGAAAATGGACGGAGACTCAGCTGCCAGCAGGAGGTTGGGCAACATCGCTCAGGGGGTCCCCTCTGCTCCACCAAGCCTGCACCCAGGGCACCCCCAGAAGCGTGGGGAGGCGTGCACGAGAGGGACAATGAGGCTTTTCTGTCCCAAGGAGGGTTGTGCAATGCTGCGAATACGTGTGGAAGAGAAAGACAGCAGGCTTTTAAAACGCCTTGAGTTTTCTCGGTGACAACACCTCCAAAGGAACACATGACAAAGAAGTTATCAGGGGGCCGGAGCGATAGGACAGTGTGTAGGGTGCACGCATGAGACCTGGGTTCAGGCCCTGGCACCTGTGTGGTCCCTTGGGTAGAGGCAGGAGTCATCCCTGAGTGCAGAGTCAGAAGGAAGCCCTGAGCTGTACTGGGTGTGTTCCAACTGCAACTCCCCGCACCCCCCCAACATACACACCAAAAAAAAAAAAAAGAAAGAAAATTTATCAGTGAGAAGTACTTATATGACCAGGACTTAGGAGGAGGGACCGAAAACCCACTAGCACAACGTGCAGACACAGAGCCATGTAGAAAATGTCCCACGGGCACCCGGTTTTTGTCCCCCGCGTCCCAAGTTCCCCCAAGCACCACTAGGAGTAAGTCCTGAGCCACTGGGATTGATGGTACAGCAGGGAGGGCACTCGTCTAGCATGGGCCAACCCCACTTCAATCCCCAGGACCTCCCAAGCACCACCAGGAGTGATCCCTGAGCGCAGAGCAAAGAGTAAATCTGAGACTCCTCTGAGACTTACGCAAAAGCCTCCATGCTGGATTGTGAGAGGAATAGGAGGTGTCTGTGGCGGAGGGGGCGGGGGAGGGGGTGTGGCGTTCGCTACTGGCCTCTCTCGTGGCCACCCACAGCAGAAATGGCCTGGAATGCCTTGGTCCACAGAAGACGGCCATGGCTTCCAAAAGGGCATTGTGTGGGTGGGTGGGTGGGGAACAGGAGGGCCCAAGGAAAATGAGCAAAGTGTTGGAAGGAAGCATGCATGTGAGAACCAATGCTTGAAGCATCCCTGGGAACATTCCAGAACATCCAGGGTGCCAGTGAGTGTGGCTACATGTGCTCTGGACAATGGACGAGGGAGAAAGTTGCTGCCAGCATCACGTGGTTGACCCCAAAACCACGATGGGGCTGTGTCTGGGGACATGTGGCGAGTGTCCGAGAGTCCTGGGGAGGGAAACTTCTCAGCGGGAAAAAAAAAGACAGCCCAGTGGGCGTTTGGTGCTTACAGAGAAAGGACAACTAAGCTCCTTTCAAGTGCCGTCAGGGTCATTCACACGTTCCCTTGATGTTTCTTGTATGACAGTCCCCACCTATATGAGATTGGGCGCAAGCAGAGGAGAGTAATGAGAGATACGAGCTAAGTCTCTCCCACCAGACTTCACAGCCTCGCCCGGGTCAGTTCTGGGACGGTTCTAGTACATCTGTCATCCTGGGAAAGGACGAGTCAGCCGCTGGCCCGAGGCTGTGGCAAGCACTCAGGAGAGAAACAAGGTGAGATGGCCGGGGAATCCAGCTGGGAAACTGGCCTTTGGAGCCGAAAGGTCAGCCCCCCTCCCCCTCCGGCCAAGGAGCAAGGACAGTTGGGAGAGGAAGCCCACAGTGGGGGCGAAACAGGAATGCGCGACTCAGAGAGAAACGGCCGTTTCAGTCTCTTCCGCTCCCTGATCCTGATGTTCACGGAAGCTATTTGGCCAAGAGCAGCGACTCACAGAGCCCATTTTTTGGAGGGGAGAAAAGTGTCATTTGGAAAAACAACTGCAGTTTCAATGACAGGAATTTATCCCATAGAAAAATCCAAACCAACGCAGAACGATGCCCGTGGCAGCACCATTCAGTATTGGAACGCTGGGAACAGTCCAAGCATTTATCAATAGAGCATTAGGGAAATGAATTCCCATCAGTGTAATGAAATGATGGCCTATCGTTACCTATCGGCAAAGCGCGGAGCAGACTGGGGGTGTTTAGAAGTCTGTGCAAGATAAACGGCGAGTCCCCGACAGATGAGGGCACGATTATCTCACCCAGTCCTGGGTAATGAGGCCGAAACATCTGTCTTCACTGCAGGTGTGTGCATGTGTGCGTGTACACACACACACACACACACACACACACACACACACACGCACCACACACGCTAGACCCTCTGGGGTACAGAACAGAGACTGACGTCATTGTTCTCTTCTTTCTTCACACACACACACACACACACACACACACACATGCTCATGCCTGCACTTTGCACACTCCCTACTGGTCATCGTGGGAGTGTGACCAGGGCAGCAGCTTTTACTTCCACTTTAGACCTTGCTGGTGATCTTAAACTGGGTTTGGAATGGGTTTGTGACCCTCCTTGGTAGCCAAAAACAGTCCAGGATTCGATGCCATTTTCTCCCTGGGCACTGCAAAGCTGGCCGTGTGAGCAGAGCAGGCTCATGGATGTTTGGGCCATCAAAACCCCTTCTGCAATGCTGTCCAGGAATGTGGACGGCGTGGCCAGAGGAAAGTCAAGAAAGGTGGAGTGGGGCGTGGAGGCTTTTGCCAGTGCCGGGGTACATGCCTGAAATGACTTTCTCGGGAAGCTGCTTCCCACTTACCAGCAGTGTGCGTTTTCCTTCAGGGCCGTTTTCATGGAGGCATCGTGCTTTAGGGGTGGTCGCATGCTTGCTGCTCTGTTGGCCCACCCCTCCTCCACTCTTCTCCTTCCCCCAGGGCATCCCGTCCACCTCCCAGCCTGCACCCACAGTTCTGTGGTTATGTCTCAGGGTTTAAAGGCACCTGGGAGGGGGGAGCATCCAAGTCTCCGTGGACGGCGCCTCCCTGCGTCCCAGGCCCTCTGGCATGCACTCGGCCTCTGTTTAATGCCGGTAACAGCCTCTGATAGCAGCCAAACGGTTTACCCAGGAAAATGGACGTTGGGTAGCTCAAGATTTCACTCTCCAGCAGGCAGTGAGCGTTGCCAGGCTCGCAAACGTCTCCTTAGCGCCATCACCAAGTTACGGTGCTTGTGGGTATCCAGGGAGCTATTGTGACAGGTGCTGGGTTCTGTCCGAGTCACGTGACTGTCCAGTGATGTGAATGCATGTGCTGGGGGGAATGACCCCCACTGAACCCCCAGTTTTTGGGGGGAGACATGCAATGATGCTCAGGGGTTACTCCTGGCGGGGCTTGGGAGAACATATGGGGAATCAAACCCGGGTCAGCAACAGGCAAGGCAAGAGAGATACCCCACTTTACTATCGCTCCAGTCCTCATACTCCTTTATTGGATTTGACTTGGCTAAGAACAGGCACAGAGCCTTCCTTTTGCCTTGGGTCCGTGGCTCGTGAGATGCCTGTTTGTTTTACCTCAGTCAGCCAAAGTTTTAAAGTTGAGAGAGGCAGGAGGAAAGATTTGTGATCGGGATTCTGTGAAACATTGAGCTAACATCTTCCAAGGCACCCTGAGGAGAGACAGAGCCAGACTGTAGATTGAGCCACTTCCAAATCCCTGCAGAAGGATAACCAAGTTCCCGCCTGCATCCCACGACACAGAAAACACTCAAGATCTCCAGATCTCCAGAAAAAGACGGTTCTTTTCAGTAGGACTTGAAACGCTGATCTTCAGCTAACTGTACAGAAAACGACCCGCAAATCTGCCTCCTCCCAAGAGGGAATTTACTTTCTTTTTTGGGGGTGGAGTCACACCCGGTGATGCACAGGGGTTACTCCTGGCTCATGCACTCAGGAATTACTCCTGGCGGTGCTCAAGGGACCATATGGGGTGCTGGAAATCGAACCCGGGTCAGCCGCATGGAAGGCAAACGCCCTACCTGCTGTGCTCTCACTCCAGCCCCGTCCAAGAGGGAATTTACAGAGAGCTACACCCTGGATAGTCCCAGGCTGGATGAAGCCCTGGTTCTAAAAAATTCCCCAGTCATTCAACATTTAAAACATTCCAAGTTAAATAAATCTACACGCCATCGCACGGTTGCATCCCCAATGTAAGTGATATTAACGATGGTGCAAAATGGATCACATTTACAGTTCCCTTGCCTCCCCTGGACCTCGAGGAACTGGAACGCTCGGTCCAAGGCGTGTGGACAGCAGTGAGTCCCCCTCAAGTGAGATTAAGGGGAACGGGCTGGAGGCGAGGCAGTGAGAGCCTCAATGGGTGATTTCATGATTTGTGACCACTGTCAGGGAAAGAAATGCATTTTCATGATGACCTAAATATCCTCCCTCCCTCCCTCTGTCTCTCTTACACATATACAGCCATCCCATGAACATAACCGAGTTTCATGAATTAATCCTTTCTACATGCAATGCATATAAACTTTCCTTCCCTTCCTCCCTCCCTCCCTTCCTTCAATCCCTTCCTCCCTTCCTTCCTTCCTTCCTTCCTTCCTTCCTTCCTTCCTTTCTTCCTCCTTTCCTTCCTTCCTTCCCTCCCTCCCTCCCTTCCTTTCTTTCTTCCGTCCTTCCTTCCTCTCTCTTCCACACTTGGCCATGCTCAGGGCTGACTCCTCGTTCTGTGCTCAGGGCTGACTGCCTGTGAGCCTCAGGGGACCATGTGTGGTGCCGGATATTGAACCTGGGTTGGCCGTGTGCAAGGCAAGGCTACCACTGGTCTATAAAGAGTTTTAAGCTCTTTACAGCTTAAAGAGTTTTAAACTCTTGTAGCTTAAAACTCTTTACAGACCAGAATATAACTGAGAGAGAAGTAAAGTAGTTAAAGAACTTGCCTTACCTAAGCCCAATTCAATCCCCAAAATCACATATGGTTGGTTACCTGAGCACTTCCAGGAGCTATCCATGACTACAGAACTGGGAGTGTACCCAGGGGGTGTGGCACAACATTCTAATCTCCCCAAATAAATACACAAATATAATGCATTGATAGGGTCCAGGGATAACAAAAAGCACTTGACTTATAAGAAAGAGGATGCAAGTTTGATCCCTTATATTCTTCACATGCATGAAGCACAGCCCAGGTGACTCTGCTGCCTGGGACCCCCAGCTGCAATGAAGTGCACTCTCTTCAATGGACCAGTCTCTGTGGACTGCCATCACAGTCATGTGTATGAACCTAACTAAATAGGTGACACCTAGCAAGTACCACCGTTTAAAAGAAATAAGGACCATGATGCTTTCACACGCAGTAATTTGAATATTCCACATGCAATAATTGCTCGTGTTCAAATTCTGAAAGATCAGAGTGTTGAAATAAGTAAGAATTATTGACCCATGATAGTATGATATCCTTTTCAGGACATTATTCTCATTAAGAAAAAGAAATTAAGATATTTTGATAATCTTGTAATTCCTTCATATATGGGGTAGATGCAGCAAAACTGTTAACTCATCTATGTGGCTTCAGAAGTCATCTCTAAATAAACTGGTGGAATCAAAGAACATTAGAAAACTTAAGTTAGGATAATTTTCAGGGAAGGCACAGTAAACAAAATTATGCATATTAATATTCTTCCTTTTTTATTGAGTACTTTAAGAGATTAGGTTTCACAAACACACACAGTAGGGGAGATTCCCTTTCAGATATATCTTGCCATGTAATCATCTTTGTTAACATGTATATTTTAATATATACTTTAATATGAACCAATAATCCTGCCTTTAGGGTTTCTCTGTGGAATGAACCTTTTACCAAACTCATACCTAAGGATTAAAGATTTTTTTTTATTTCCTTACAATATGGAAGATAAAAATACCATTTCAATTTAAATGAAATTAAAAGTTTAGAAATTAAATTCTAACCCGTGCTGCAACAATGATGATTCTTATAAGCATTATGTTAAGTGAAATTAACCAGTTAAACAAGGACAACTATTGCAGTTTTGCCTATCTGCATGTATAACTTACTTTTGGTAGTCTAACTCAAGTACAGAGAAAGTAAGATGGTAGCTGCCAGGGAATTAGGAGCTAGGAGAGTGAGAAATTGTCTTATAGATACAGAGTTTCAGTGTTAAAAGAGAAAAAAGGTTCTAGAAATAAATTATACTGGCAGTAATATATTAATGTGCAAGGATTTATTGCCACTCAGTCATGTGCTTCAAAAGTGTTAAAACTATAAACTTGATTTTGCATATTCTAATAATAATTTAAAATTTGAGGAAAATAAATGCATTTATTTATTTTTTTGCAGTAAAAATCGACGACTAATCGGAAGTTAAATGATTAAGTGTTTAAGCAGTAAAAATATGATTGAACTATTTGAAAAAATGGCAAAGTAATGTGCAAACGTATATTTGAGGACTACTTAGGGCATTATATTACATGTACAAGGTATCATTATAATTCAGAAATCGGTGACTGAGTTGGGATAATTGATTTAAGTTTTTAAATACTCTGGTTATGTTGATGAATAACCTAAATTAAAAAAAACATTGTAGGAGATAGATGCAACCATACTTTTATAACATCAATATGACTAGTAGTAATATTATAGAAGAGTATAAATTAATGTGAAATGGTTCCAGTTCAACATCAACGAGTGTGCAAATAATATTGAGTACAGTTTTGCAACTTAGTGTGGTATACATCTTTGAGGTATGGGAGGCACCAGCAGTCCCACATGGACTGAGCCCATGTTTGTGCTCATAGATCACTCTTGGAGGAGCTCAAGGTACTACGTGGGGGTGCCACGG
The DNA here is from genome assembly GCA_028565675.1 of Sorex palustris. NCBI lineage: Eukaryota > Metazoa > Chordata > Mammalia > Eulipotyphla > Soricidae > Sorex > Sorex palustris. Next base: position 579 of record JAOXYA010106220.1, on the reverse strand, counting down.
ATCAAATCCAGGTCAAACACAAGCAAGGCAAAATAAGTGAAGTGTATTCAATGCAATACCAGTTCATTAAGGATTGTCACATAGGAATTCTCAGGGCAATTAGGCTATGAGGAGTGAACTAAAAGTTTAGGTATAATGTACATAATTATTTTATATTTCCATATTGGCTAAAAAGACAAAAATCCATGCACATTCTATAAATATAGAATTACTTGTAGACTACTTTCTGGGTGCTTGGCAACGGAATCATAGAATTTATAGAGGCACCTCCAACTGGAAGCTCTAGATAAACAATGAAGAGTCAGAAAAAATGGTAGTGATTAGTTAGAACATTCAGTGACATTGGAACATTTTATGGCAGTGTCAGAAACTAGAGGTAATTATTAGCAAAGATCTTAAGGGTGCAATAGAAATAAAATGATCCTACACTATCAACAGCTCAGAATTATCAGAACATTTTTGTTAAACAATAATAATTTGAATTGGGCCTTTGTAATCATAAGCCGGCTGCGATAGCACAGTGGTAGGGCATTTGCCTTGCACGCAGCCAACATGGCCGACCCGAGTTCGATTCCTCTG
>JAOXYA010106210.1:0-10748 GCA_028565675.1 Sorex palustris | reverse complement strand
CACGGGACAGGGACAAATGGAGACGTTACTGGCGCCCGCTCGAGCAAATCGACGACTAACGGGAAGTTAAGTGATTTCATTGGGCATTTGTTTCTGAATCTTGATTAAACTCCACACACACACCCCCCTTTTGGGTCACACCTAGCGGTGCTCAGGGTTTACTCCTGACTGCACTAAGGAACTACTACTATGGGATGCTACATTTGGAACCCAAGTCAGCTGCGTACAAGAGAAAGGCCCTCCCCACTCTGACCCCAATCTTAAGCTTGGGCACCATCTACTGGCTGCAGAAATACTGAATGGGCTGGAGAGAGGGTGCAGTGGATAGTGCAGTGGCGGGACCCTGGCCTTGCATACACCAGTGGGTTCCATCTTCCTCCAGATGGTCCACCAGGAGTGATCCCTGAGCACAGAGTTACGATTAAGGCCTGAGCACTACCAGAGTGACTCAAAAATTAAAAAATACTAAGTGTTACCATTGCCTGCCCATCTCCTTACTGTGGTGGTCGGCTATATTCTCTTGGGAAAAAAACAGCAAGAGCCCCTCTCCCACCATCCACAGATAGCTATGCTGGAAAGAAATGGCAGAAGAGGGGCTGGAGTGATAGCACAGCGGGTAGGGCATTTGCCTTGTACGCGGCCCGACCCAGGTTCAATCCCCAGCATGCCATATGGTCCCCTGAGCACAGCCAGGAGTAGTTCCTGAGTGCATGAACCAGGAGTAACCCCTGAGCATCACCAGGTGTGACCCAAAAAAGAAAAAAAAAAGAAGAAGAAACACCAAGAGGCCCTATAGACACATACACCAAAAGCTGAATTGAATGTAGATCAACACCAAGCATTTTCTGTTGCTTTTGTTTTGGGGCCACACTGTCAGTACTCAGGCGTTACACTATTCAACAAGTTAAAACCCTCAAATAATCCAGAATAGGGACCAGAGCGATAGTACAGCAGACAGGCCATTTGCCTTGCACGCAGCTGACCCAGGTTCAACCCCTGGTATCCCTTTCCCTTATGGTCCCACAAATACAGGGGTTTCTGAGTGCAGTCAGGAGTTCCTGGGCATTGCCAGTTGTGACCCCCCCACACATACACACACAAAAGAAAGCCAGTAAAAAAACACCCAACCACCAACATTTTGTGATTGTAAACATCTGCGAATCAACACCATCCTTCCCCTGGCTGCATCTGGACATCAATACCGATCTAGAACTCATGAGTGTCAAGGACCAATGCTACTCAGCTCATCCAAGGCAAGAAAAAACACTTCCTGCCTTCAAAACCTGCCATGAGGTTTAAATAGTACAGGGGAGGAGGAGCCTGCCTTGCATGCCAAGATCATTCTTGGGGCAGCAGCGGTAGCTAAGCACTGTCAGGTGTGGCCCAAATACAAAAAATAAAAAGGAAAAGAAAAAGTCTTAAGTAAAAAAAATTACTAGAGGGAAGGAGAGTTCAGTGGCCTCAATGTATGCTTTTTATGTGGGAGGCCCAGTATTGGTCCCAAGAACTGTGGGGTGTAACCCCCGAGCTGCCTAGAATAGAATCTCCAACCCACCCCACTCCCATCCAAGCAAAACCAAATATGGCCCAAAAGATAAAAGAAAATTTACTATAAAGCAGTAATCGAGACTGGTGCAGGGACCAGAACAACAGTACGGCAGGCAGGGCCCTTGCCTTGCACACAGCTGACCGGTGCCCAGAGCCCCAGAAGCCCAGGCACAAAGTCCAGCTCCAGAATGTCTATTGAATTTCTATTGCACGTAGCCAATATGGCCAACATGGTAATTTCTATTGAATTTGCTCGGGGCTGCTTTTAGCAGAGCTCACATCTTATTCTTGGTTCTGCGCTCAGGAGACCATATGCATTGCTGGGAACTGAACCAGGGTCAGCTGTGTGCAAGGTAAGTGCCTTAACCATGATCCCACATACCGCTGTGTAGTTTTGCATCACACCTGTGGTTTCAGGGGTTGTTCCTGACACTTGTGAACCGCACGGTGCCAGGTGATAGACTGGGACCTGCATAGAGCACGCACCCCACCCACTGAGCCATCTCCCTCGTCCAAGTCCTAATAATTTCTGTCTCAGAAGTTCACTTTGTCAGGCTGAAGAGAGCTTGGTAGGCTGAGTACATGTTTTGCACAAGGCCAGGCTCGATCCCCAACACTGTGCCCTCTGCTGACCAGGAACAGCCGAGGAGCCACTGGTGGTCCTTCCTGTGTTGTTGTTTGTGACTACTGCAGAGACTGTATTTTCCTCCAGTCAGGTGAGCATCTCACCACCTGTTCTACATTCCTTCTCCTAGGTAAGCAAGCATTTCTGTTTCGGGTTCTGTTTTCAGTGAAGTTATCTCCATTACCATATCTGTGTCTGGAGAATATGAGAGACATTCTAACCAGCTGCTTACATTACCTCGGGGTAGCGCTTCACAGTGCTAAGTTTCATGACTTCATTGAACATTCCCTTTTTGATAGAACTGTAGCACTGTCCTCCCATTGTTCATCCATTTGCTCAAGCGGGCACCAGTTACGTCTCACAACAAACTGTGAGACTTGTTACTGTTTTTGGCATATTGAATACATCACGGGTAGCTTGCCAGGCTTTGCCGTGCGGGCGAGATACTCGGTAGCTTGCCGGGCTCTGCGAGAGGGGCGGAGGAATCGAACCCGGGTTGGCCATGTTGGCTACGTGCAAGGCAAACACCCTACCTGCTGCGCTATCGCTCCAGCCTTTTTGATAAGCCCATGTTTACATGTGAACCCCAAGATATACGGTTAAAGCCCATGGTCATGCATAGTTAGCAACCCCAGCGCTGTTTTATTTCCTTTACCCAGGACCAGACAGTTTTGGCTTAGCTGTTTCTTTGGAGGTCTGTGTTCCTCATGTTTGGAGCTGCCTCAGTCTGTCTTCCTTCTCATCCAGAGCAGACAGCGTCCCAGCCAAGGGCCCCACCTCTGCTGCCGTCCAGCAGGCTGGCCCTATCCCCGCAGGCAGGCATGTGCCGGCTGCTGGCTGCCCCTGGGTAGGACCCAAGCAGAGGCAGTCATGTGGAAGGCCAACACCTTTCCCCACTGTCCCTCAGGGCACAGGACAGCCCTTCCGCCTGAAACCTCCAGGACCTGGGGTCCCTCCTTTCTGGGCTGTGGGCTTTGCTCTGGGGTCCTGCAGATAAGAAGGGCTGGAGCACATGCCTGGCACAGAGGCCCTGAGGCTGCAGTGCCCCCAGCACTGGGACGCCCCTGAAGAAATAGGAATTTCCCAGATTTCAGAGAGGAAAGACATAAGAGGAGGTAGATGTGACATTCAGGGTACTGTGCTAAGTGGCTACGTGGGACAGAAGCGGCAGCATGCAGCCAGGAATGTGGCTAGAGCCGGATACTGCGCTCAGTGTCCCTGAACCGTGTGTCTCCTTGCTGCGCTGAAGCTGGCAGGCCCCAGCCCACCCTAAACTGTCGCGACTTAGACCGGGCCCTGTGCCCACCGGCCTGTGCTGCATTAGCTGTCACCAGCTGTCCGACCAAGGATCCGGCTGCCTGACCACACTTCTCAAGCAGCTCAGAACACTGACCATCACTAGTGCTTTATTAAGAAAACACGCAGGGTCGGAGCGATAGCACAGCGGGGAGGGCATTTGCCGTGCACGCAGTCAACCTGGGTTCGATCCCCAGAATCCCCTACGGTCCCCTGAGCACTGCCATGAGTCATTCCTGAGTGTAGAACCAGGAGTAACCCTTGAACATTGCCAGGTGTGACCCAAAAAGCCGAAAAAAGAGAAAACACGCAGGGAAGGGAAAGGGCTTCACCTCCAGTTGGTGGGCAACCAACACTGCAGGACACTGTGGCCGTGGGGACTGAATGGGCTGGAGTACATGCCTGGCACAGAGGCCCTGCCACACCAAGGACCAGCCGGTGCTGGGGACAGATGGGGCCTCACCCAGGCAGCCTTCCTGCCAGCCAGCTTTGTGCCCTAGCACACACTGGGCCAAGCAGGGTCAGAGGATCCTCCCCCCGCGAGCTGCTGTAAGCGCCTCTCGCCTCACCCTCTGGCTCTACTCAGGCCCCCTGGAGCCTGGCTGGTTCTGCTGCCCCAAGAGCCTGCATGAAGGGACATTGGTGCCCCTCACTGGCAGCACTGGCGCACGTGTCTGAAGAGCTCCTCGCCTTGCTCATCGCTGAAGCACTGCAGGCAGTGAGGACACTGCAGGTCCCCCCGGGGCATGCCAGAGGGCTCTGGCCTGCAGGCCCCGTCCTCGGACCTCCAGTCACTGGACACAGAATGCTCCAAGGCCTCAGGGCTGCTGCTGGCTGCGTGGGTCCGGCATAATGCTGGCTCAAGGGGCCCCTGTAAGGGAGAGGGTTCAGGGAAGGGCTCAGTGCCACAGAGGCCCTGGCGACGGCACTGCATTCTAGGAGCGAGAGCACCTAGACACTGCCTCGCTTCCCTGGCCAGGCCCACATGAGGGACACATTCCAGCACAACCCCTGGCTATAACTAAGGTCTGAGCAGACCCAGCACCCCTGCCCTATCCCTTCACCCACAGGGTGGCAGCTGCCACATCCCAAGAGTAGGTCACATCCCATGCCAAGCCCGGTTCCCTCTGTGCCAGGGTCGCCATCCCCACCTTCAGTCCCCTAGGGACCTGGACCAGCCTTACCCCACATCACACATGTGGTAATCCAGGTGGGCTGCCACGCGCATGGGTGGATGGGGGCAGGAGTATGTGCTCTGAAGGGACATGGTACATGGTACGCCGCACCTGGTCAGACGGACCCTACCTAACCCCTTGCTGTGGGCACAGTGCACATGGCCAGACCCACTGTGGGCTTGGGGTGGTGCTCCCCACCCAGGACAGGACAGGGCACTGTGGCCCCCCAGGGGTAGGGATAAAGGCAGCATGTCTATTTCCGGCCACAGCCCAAAGCCACCTGGGAGAAAGCGCCTACATTCCAACTCAAGTCAGGTACTCCCTTGGCAGGCAGGACAGCACTGGGCCTAGGGCAGGGCTTCTCCACCTCCTTCAGAGGACCCCTCTCTGTTTTACGGGCTTGGGATATGCTTGGGGATAGGGTCCTGCTCTCCCTCCAGCAACCTCGGGCCCCTCTCGACACTTGGCTTTCACATCTCAGAGACGTGTCAGGTCCCTCTGGAGCGTGGGGGACAGGCTCTGGGAAGGCTTCCATAAGGCCAAGGATTGGGCTAGAGAGCTGCTACAGTGGGTTAGGTGCTTGCCCTGCATGAGGTTGACCCATCTGAATCTCTGCCACTACATTTAGTCCCCCGAGCCTGTCAGCAGTAAACCCTGAGCACTGCCAGCTGTTCCGTCCCTGCCAGAAGAAACCAACGGGACGCTGGAAAGTGACTCACAGGGAGCCCGTGCTCTGCATACACGAGTCCTGAAGCCCCAAACAGCCAGCATACCCCAGCACCACCAGGGGGGACCCGCTCAGGGAAACAAATCTTCAACACGTGCAGCTCCACACCTGTCTCCCGGCCTGCTGCAGACAGGCCAGCTTCTCCTCCAGCTCCTGCACTCTGCTCTGCGCCCGCTCGCGGTCCGCCCTTTCCCAGGCAAAGTCCTCCTTGTAGGCGAGAATCTGCAGAGGAGGCGTCGCACCTGCACCTTCCGCTGCGGGAGAAGCCCCGCCCCGCCACCCCACCCACAAGCCCTGGGCAGAGGCCCCGCCCCAGACCTGAGCCGAGCCCCGCCCTCAGCCGTGAGCAGGAGGCCCCGCCTACCCTTGAGCCAGGCCCCGCCCCCATCCCTGAGCCAAGCCCCGCTCCAGCCCAGAGCAGAGGCCCTGCCCACATGCTCCCCACAGGTCAGGGGCTGCCCAGGGCGCCGCACCTGCTGCTCCAGCACCTGCACCCGCTCCAGCGCGGCGTCCCAGGCACTGCGCGCGGCCAGCAACTCCTGCTTGACTTCCGCACAGGTGAGCATCTTCTCCTCCAGCTGCCCGTTGAGCCGGGCGATCTCCTTCCTCATCCGCTCGCACGTCGAGGGCCTCTCGGGGTCTGCGGGCACCTGCAGCCCCCGCAGCTGGGCCTGCAGTCCCCTCACATACTCGTCCCTGCTGGCGTCATAGCGCTGCCACTTGGCGTTGAGGTCCTCCACCTGCGGGCCGGTCCGCACATGAGGCTGGAACCAGTGATCGCGCTGACCCAGTCGTGAAGTGGCTCAGCGAGTGAGCACGCACCCCCAACATGTACTGTGGGAGCGCCTGACAGCAGCCCACTGGCCGGCCTGCTGCAGCTCCGGGGGACAGCGAGTGGGTGGTGAGGCGGCTGGAACACTCACGTGTGCCACCTTCTCTTTCAAAAGGCGGTTCTCCTCCTGCAGCTTCACCGTGGCGGCCTGGACGGCGGCCCGGCCTGGACTCTCGGACTACGGGAAGAGGGGTTAGCAGACAGAGTCAGTCACCGAGTGTCACCGCATGTGCAGGGGCCAGGGTCACTGGGAACAGTCGTGGGTCAGAGACACAGGGACAGGTCAGAGGGGCAGGGGTGGCCCTAGCCCCAGCTTGCTCTGAGGATCGCAGGGACATAGACACCCCACCCCAGAGTGGGTCTAGCAGGGTGAGACCCTGCCCAGAGAGTCCCAAGTGGGATGTGTCTGACCGGGACTGGCCGTGCGCCTGTGACACTGCTTCTGGGAATTCCCCTCAGTGACAAAGTATGAATCTGGATCTGCAAGCGCTGGGGAGCACCATGACTCAGCTCAGGCTCCCGCCAACCGGCAAGGGGTGCTGCCCCAGAGGCTGCTTTCAGATCCCCAGGAGGAAGGACAATGAGTCAGAACCCAGAGATAACCCACAACCTGCCCCCATGCCTCATTCCTTTCAGTTTCCCAGAGACCCTGTTCTCCTGAGCACCCTTGCCAGGGTGGGGGGTCCCGTGCACTGCCCCACAAAGGGATCCCAGTGAGTGGGCCAGAGCCCCCTGACCCTTGAAAACCTTCCAGCTGGGATGGGCACAGGCTCCATGAGGCTGGGTCAGGGGCCTGGTGGGGCCTGGGAGTGAAGCGCCCCAGCCCAGACCCCCAGCACCCCACTGAGGCAAGCACTGAGCCTGGGGCTGAGGGAGATGAAGGGAGGGCTGGGAACAGAACCAGCCCTGCGTGCCCCACTCCCCATTTCCACGCCCCTCAGCGTGCCCTGCTGTCTCCCTCACTGCAGCCCCCCTGTCACATCCTCCCACTGTCCTGGAGCACTGCAGGTGCCTGATTCAGGGCACCAGGCGTGTACAAAGAGGAGCCCACCTCCCCCCCACAGCGGGGGCTGGAGCCAACATCATAGTCCCCAGAGTGCGGGTGCAGGAGTGGGTGTAAGTGGGGATGAGGTGCATTTTTCGGTGCGGGTGCAGGTGTGCTCCTGGGTGTGGGTGCACTAGCAGGTGTGAGTACAGATGTGAATGTGGGTGCGGAAGGGCCCAGAGCAGTGAAGGAGCTGCCCCAGGGTGCCAGTGTCAGTAGTGGTATCAAGAGGTCCTCCCCCCACGCCTATCTCCACCCACCTGTGCCCTAGAGGGACAGCCCTCGCCAGAGCGCCAAGGCAAGGCCCCTCTCAGCCTCAGGTCAGCTGCTGAGGCGCAGCTGAGAGACTCACTGCCAGGTGCCGGCTGGCAGGGCAGAAAGGCCCTATGGCCTTTTCCATCCATCTCCCTGTGCTGGAAGGAATGACCCCTCAGTGGGGTCAGCTCCCACGGCTGAGTGGAAGTGACCTGCACACCGGCACCTACCTCAGCGCCGCTCTCCCGGGGTGCCGCCTGTGGGGCCTGGCACTCCTCCAGACACTTGGCCAGGTGCTGGCACATGTGGGCGGTGGCCGCCAGTGTCCTCCGCAGCTGCTGGCTCTCATCGGCCAGGGAGCGACACAGGACGTGGCTGACAGCCCGTACCCGCTCCTTCTCTGCCACGCTCCTCCGCAGCTGCACCAACTCCTTCTCGCTTGCCAGTGCCGGGCGGCCAAGCAGCTGCTCCATCTCCTGCTCCTTCTTGGCCAGTCGATGGCTGAGTCTCTCAACTTCCTGCACAGAGATTGAAGAACAGGATGCCTGGCACTGTGTTGGGGGCTGGGACTGGCTTCTGCTCCTGCACTAACCTGGGGGGTTTCAACCAGGCAGGCTCTGCCTGACACCTCGCAACAAGGCCGTCTTGTGGGCTGGTCCATCTAGACCTCAGGCCCTGCACGGTCCAGTGGCCGTGGCAGTCCCAACAGCTCCTTGGCAGGAGGGGACAGCGTGCATGCTGGTGCATACCGCGCTGGCCTGTGAAACTGCGAGGCCTTAGCGGAGTCATCGAATGAACCCTGACCAGTGGCCACTGTCCTCAGAAGAACAGGCAGACAAAAAAGCTGTGTGAAGTCAGAGAGGGCGAGAGCACTGCAGCCTCCAGGACCGCCTGGTGTCACCCTGCTCAGACAGCAGCACCTGCCCGAAATGGTAAAAGGGGCATTTTTCTCCTCTTCTGTGTGTTTGTTTTGGGTTCAGGGACAACACCCAACTGTGCTCAGGGTTTACTCTTGGCTCTTCATTCAGGGGTCACTTCATGGGACTCAGGGAACAATATGGGGTGCCAGGGATCAAACTAGAGTTGGCAGTTGGAGTAGGCAGGTGCCCTACCCACTGTGCTATCTCTCTGGCCTCATGTAACACATAATTTTTTTTGTTTGGGGACCACACCTGGCGATGCTCAGGGGTTACTCTACACTTAGAAATTATTCCTGGTGGTGCTTGAGGGACCACATGGGATGCTGGGGATCGAACCCAGGATAACTGCATGCAAGGCAAGCACCTTATCTGCTGTACTTACCTCTCCAGTCCCTGGAACACATGAAATTTTGGGGTTTTGCTTTGAGACCACATCTGACTGTGCTCAGGAATCACTCCTGGCAGTGCTCAGGGGACCATAGGAGGTTGAACCCAGGTCAGCTGCATGCAAGGCAAGCATCCTTACCCACTGTACTGTCATCTCTCCAGCCCCACAATTTTGAAGATGTAATTGTGTGACATCAACAACCAAAGGAGATGGGGATGGCGCTGTGAGGGAGCAGAATCTTTCATGCTGCTGAGCTGGGCTGCGAGGCGCTGAATTAGAGCAGAGTGCAATGACTTTGGAAAGTGATTTTTCTTGGTGACTATGGTCTCAGCAACAGTGCTGAGCATAATGGGCATTCACGTGCAGAACTGGAGAAAGCTCAGTGGTAGGACCACTCGTTATAAACAGGAAGCTGGGGTTTGATGCCTGGCACCACAAGGACAACTGAGCACTGGGTCAGGAATAGCCCTTGAACACCACCAGACATGGCCCCAAAACCAAGATAAAGTTGGACCCTTATCACCAAATACAAAAGTTAATTCAAGGGTCCAGTAAGGCCTGTGTTCAGTCCCCAGCACCACAAAACAAAAGGAAAGAGATAATACAAAGTGATTCAAGAACTTAAAAGAGAGATCTAAAATTATCAAACCTCAAGGAGAAACGTATTGGATTTCATTACGGTTTCCTGGACATGACACCAGGAGCACAGACAGACAGAGGAAACGGACCTGATGAAGAAGACAGTGGCTGCAAGAGGGGACATGGGACATAGACAATGAGAGAAGGCATTTGCAAGTTCCATCTGCGTAGACTGACAGCCAGAACTTACAGTGAACTCTTAGCACTCAACCAAGCATAACCCAGCTGAACACCGGCAAAGATCTGCAGTCATAGGTTGTGCCTTGCCTCCAGGGCCAGCGTAAAGCCCAGCCAATGGACATGGGCAGCCCCAACGGAGACAGCCCTACCCCGTGGACATTCACATCTGCCTCGCGCTGTCTGCAGGCTCTGGCTCCGAGCAGGAGCCTCTGGGAAGACTGAGGCCTGGGTCTGCAGGGGCACCAGCCAGGACACAGAAGAGGACGACAGGGCGTATGCAAGGCCAGGATCAAGCTCCCTGGTCTCCAGGGACTCTATGAAGTGGAGCCTCCCCAAGTTTGATGTGGATATATGAATCGAAGTCCCACTGCACGGTAACTGTGGGTCTGTGCCTCGGCGCTGCCTCCCTCCAACAAATCCTGCTTCCTGTAGGGGAAAAGTGGGCAAAAGCCTTGAATAGCCATTTCTTCAAAGAAAGTAGACACAGAGGGCGCCAGAGTCACAGTAAAATGGGAAGAGCAGATCTCAGCACCCCACCGGTCCTCTGAGCCCCACCAGGAGTGATCCCTGAGCACAGAGCAGGAGCAGCCCCTGAGCAACGCCAGGTACGACCCCTCAAACATCTGTTCAGTAGTAACTGGAAGGATGCCGATGAGAAGCTGACACCGGGGCCGGCCGGAGGGATAGCGGGGCGTTTCCTCTCCAGCCTCCTCCCCTGCTCACGACCCGGTTAAACAAAACGCAGGCGGGCGGCCCCTCTCAACCCCGGGAGCAGCCCCCGAGGTCTGCCGGCGCGGCCGTGCAGGGCTCGCCAGCGCGGGACTTGAAAGAGAGATCTAACACCTCGCAACAGGGCCGTCTTGTGGGCCGGGCCCGGGGACCTCGACGCCCCGCGCGCACACGCACCTGGCGCAGCTCGGCCTCGGCGGCCCCGCTCTCCCGCTCCCGCAGCTGCTCCCGGAGCCGCGCCACCTGCTCCAGGAGCGCGTCCACCAGCGACGGCGCCGCGTCCCCCTCGAGCGCGGCCAGGCGGGCGCGCAGGCGCTCCACCAGCCCGTCGCGGGCCGCCAGCTGCTCCTGCACGAGCTGGGTACGTGCTTGGGACCGTTCCGCCCACC
>JAOXYA010106195.1:0-10749 GCA_028565675.1 Sorex palustris | reverse complement strand
GTGGAGGGATGGGTGTTTGATCATTGTATAATTGAAACCCAAGCACAAAAATATGTAAGTCTGGAAAAAATAAAATATATATAAAAATAAAAATAAATTAAAAAAACAAAAAAAGGAGTTATATGAGCATAAATTTTCATTTCTTTTGAGTAAACTCTGAGGGATGGGATATTCAGCCCACATACTATGTGATATTTTAGCTCTCTCAGAAACCACTAAGGGCTAGGAAGATACTTTGAAGGATTGGAGTGCGTGCTTTTGACAAGGAAGTCCCTGGTTTCATTTCCAGCACCTCATGAGCCCCCTATCATGACCTGAAGGATCTGCCGAGCATAGAGCCACACTGAGAAAGGCCTATAAAAACAAAACCAAGAAGGGCCAGAGAAATAGTGCAGAAGTAAGGGAACCCATGGTCACGCGTACCCTAGAGTACACCAACACCAGCAGCGTCCTTAGGCCCCAGTATTAAAATGCAGCCCAGTTGACTGAGAATTGTCAACCATGTATTTCTATATTCTAGTCTATTTCTTTTATCTTTGTGTTTCTCCTTTCAAGGATGAGACTTGATTATACAACTTTATGTGTATGTTGGATTCTCATGATGTCATTATTCCAACTAGTTTTTTTAATCAGTTGTTTGGTGTACTTAGTTCCTCTGCTTTTTCATATTTCAAATTTTAGAATAACTTGTCAATATTTATTTTTAAAAAGATTCTAGTCTATTGGTTTGAGTTGTGTTGAATCCATAGATAAGTTTGTTGAGAATTGATATATTAACTTAGTTTTCTAATTCATAAAGATACTCTCTATATAGATCTCTCTCTCTCTCTCTCTCTGTTTACATAGTTCCCTTTTAGCCCCGACCAAGGATTTTCAGTATATGAACATTATACATCACTGAAAGTACTTTATAACTTTATGTTTTGTGATGTTATTATAAATAGCATTGTTTTTATCGCTTCACTTTCCTCATTTCTAAATCATTGCTAGAATATAAATGTTTGTGTGTGTTATCCTTATCTCCTACAATCTTCTTAAACTTAGTAATCATTTAATAATTACTTTTTATACTTATTTTGTCATTCTTCAAAATTTATGCTAAGATATTAAGTAAGGATTGTATTGTAAACTAAAAGTAAAATTTTCTTATATCTCTAGAAATCAAAATTGCAGTGGCAAACATTGTCTCTGGTTATATAGTTCTATTTACAGAATATTGCATATGGCTTATTGAGTCAAACTTTGAATTGCCAACGTGTGGGTGCTAAATCCTTATCTGTTCATGGCTGAATGTGATCTGAAATGCCTTTGACTAATTTCTGGACTTTAATGAGTCTCCTCTCTTTTAAAAAAGATGCTCTCGGAGGCTGGAGCAATAGCACAATGGGTAGGGCATTTGCTTTGCATGCATCTGACACGGGTTCGATTTCCAGCTTCCCATATGATCCCCTGAGTACTTCCAGGGGTAATTCCTGAGTGCAGAGCCAGAAGGAACCCCTGTGCATTTCTGGGTGTGACCCAAAAAGAAAAAAAAATGCTTTCAGGCATATTATAGAAATGAGTTAGTACAATTTGTGTAAAATCATTTATAAATCACATATATAATGTATTTTTATAGATATAAAGTTCTGGATCAAAAGTCTGATCCTAGAAAAAAAATCAGGAAGCCTTATCTCAGGGAGCCTATGACCCACCTCTGAACTTCTGAACCTCAAGTAGAGTCTATGCAGACATACCTTAAAAGGCATTACTGCAATAATATAGGAAGTGTAGCAGTGTCAGATACCACAGTGCTCTTGATGAGGGCCCAGCTTATAGAAGAATGATGAGAGTGGCAGGAGTTTGTTATAATTGGACTAATTCTTATGACAGTCATATCTCCAAAAATATTATGAAATACAAGAAAATTTGGCTGGAGGTGTGCAGACTAACATTCTTAGGGCTTCCAGTCATGGGTGGAATAAGAGGCCAAAGGAGTAGTCACAGCAGAGTGGATCAAAGGAAGTGGGCAGAGTGGGCAGGCAAAAATGGAGGCAGTTTGGCTAAAGAGATCTTGTGTGTAAATGCTTTCCCCTTTTTATGAGTTTCACCAAGATGCAGATTCAACCCTTGCAAATAGCTAGAAAAGTAGACAGAATACTTGCAGCCCGAGGGGAATGACAGCACTTTGAAAACTTTAAGATTGATGGGTAGTTAATTAAACATTCGCCCACATACATGGTCTGTAGTGATTGATACCTGGAGAGCAGGAGAGCATGAGGGGTTATATTTTGATTCGTTCCCTTCCTTATTCCTTTTATTCGTTCACTTGCAGCCTAGTGAGGGAACCGGTCTGTTCTATTTTTCAGGCATTTCAGGTTTTCCATTTCTCATGCATATTTGAAACGCTAAGCTCATTCCCAAATCCTAAAGGGAACCATTACCAGAGGGCAGATAACTTCTGCCAGGTAAACAATGAAGACTAGAGCTGAAGGTCTTCTGCAAATGCTGCGCATCAGAATTTAGCTCACCTCTGATGTTTTGGCGGTATCTCTCCTATGTGAAGAGACGTTGGCCTAGGTCCCAGTTTACTCTGGCAAAGTTGCTTTACTGTATTGAATTTTTTTATTGGCTTGGAAAAGTATATTGTCCAAGTATGCCCAAGGCCATTGAGCCCAAACCTGGCCCACAGTATGTAATGCATCACTCTTTTTTCTCCATCTCCAACACTGGACAGGTTTGCTGCATGTGCTGATGGTGTGAACCTCCAAAATGGAGACTCATTATGGTTTCCTGCTGTTCCCACAACTTGAACAATGTGGGTGCAGAAGATCTCTAAATGATCATCTCTGCCAGGCAGAATAGTGCTGTTTCATTATTTTAGCAACAACATTATAATTGTTCGATTTTTTAATTGAAAAATGTTTTCCCCTGAGAGTAATGAGTAGCTAATTGCAAATCTAAATACCTAGATGAGTTAATTGAAACTGTAATTTTGTCAGAATGCAGGAATTGCTAAGGTTTCAAAATAATTTGCACAGTTGCACTTCTAAGGCAAATGGGTTCGCAGCAAATCAAAGCCCCTGGAAAGAAATCATTAAGTAATATGTTCTGTTAGCATTTTTGGTTGGCAGTATTCACTCTAAATACTAATATATGGCCTTTATCTCAAAAATTTTCATTTAATGGTAGACCAATAAAATGCCTCCAGATCTTTTGTTGTTGATACCTACTTCTTTATTCAGTATTATTAATATTATTTTATGGAGAGATGGAATTCATTAAGATTATAAACATACTGTCACTGTTCTTTGTATTTAAACTTATAATTAATGACAGTGATTGTCTATGGGTTGGATGAGAAAATGCTGACAAAAATTAATTTACAGGGTCTAAAGAAATAGTACTATGGGTAACTTCCCTTGGACACAGCTAACCCAACTTTGATTCTGGCATTCAATATAGTCTCCTGAGCCTTCCAGGAATGATCCCTGAGTGCAGAACTAGGAGTAAGCCCTGAACACTGCTTGGTGTGGCCCATAAACTCAAAAAATGATTTTACAATTTATTTATTTACAGAAAGGTACACATTTGATATGAGTATGTTTAAATAATATCAGTACTATAAAGAAACATTATTAAGTAATGAATATTAACACTTGTCCCTTAGAACATTAATAATAGAAAAGGTACAATATAATATATTGTGTTATGTCCTATAATACATGACAGTTAACTAGACTGATGGACAAAAGGATGACCTGATAATTGTGACCACTTCCAACTGTAAAAATCTGAGTCTGTGGAACCAGAGAGATAGTACTACTAGTAAGACACTACCTTGCATGCAGCCAACCTGGGTTTGATCTTGGCACCCCATTCACTCCCCTGATCATCACCAGGAGTGATCCCTGAACCCTAAGCCAGGAGTAAACTCTGAGCAGAGCAGGTGTGGCTCAAACCTTAAACCCCAAAATATGAGTCAATAAATAAATATAAAACACTTGGCTAGGGAGAGGACTCAGAGGACTGGACTATGCTTTTCATGTGAGAGGGCCAGGTTTGATCACCAGTACTATCCCTCCCAAGTGGTACCAGAAGTGATGCCCAAGCAACAGAGCCAGGCCTAAGCACCTCTGGGTGTGGCCCCTGAACAAACAAAAAAAAATTCTTACCTCAAGGTATTGTGTTTTTATTTGTTTAAAATACAAAGAGTGTACTGTGTATAGAATACTCATGAGGTGTAAGCATTTTATAAATTCTTTCTCATTCAAATTCTCTAAAAGGAAGGCTCTGACTTTGTTTCATGGTGGAAACCGAGGCCTCAGGTGGAAAATCATTTGCCCACTTGCAGCTAGGGCAAGGCTGTACTGGAACTTAGCCAGGGCACTTCTGGAGCTTCCAAGGAGAGCTGCAGTCTTCCTGTGAAATACAATTTGGAGTACTTTTCATTTTTCCTTTCAAAGCTAGAATTTTTTGAAAGATGTCTATGTTGCTTTGTGATTTTTTTAAAATTTTGACTTCTATACCAAGGTTAGAGACATACTTTTCTTTTATACCTTTCTAAACAAGGGTAGGTAGAAAATCCTGTTGCATTTGAACCTTATACTTCATGGAACTTCTTTAAAAAAAAACTTAAAATGAGAGTTGAAAATGCACTTTGTTCTTTAGAAAGAGATCAGAACTGATTCCCAGTCAGAGAATAGCAGGACCTGCCACTTTCTCCTGCAGTTCACTTCATCAAAGCTGGCTCTCCAGGGCCTCTCTTTGAGACAGAGACAGAGAGGGACAGAATCCTCCGCCTGCAAAATGCAGCAGTTCACGACCAGAGGGAGAGCAGCTTGTTGCCCTCTTAACATTTGGGCATATTTGTTCTTGTCACAACTGAGATGATGCTGTTGGCATCTAATGGAGAGGCTGAGGGTGCTGCTAATCCACTTTCTGCACTGGGCAGCACCTCTCCCCCACCCTCCACACACACACCCCTCAAAGGATTAGCGCATCCTGGATGTCACTTATGCCAAGGTTGAGAAATGAGAAATGATGAGTAAATGATGGTTCATTTGGACACGTGTTATGGTTCCTGTGAGAGTCAAGCAAGGCACCTCAGTGGGGAAATGGATGCATGAGGGCATCCTTGCTTCTTTGGTTTTGTTTGGTTGGTTTTTGTTTGGGGACCTCACCTGGGGTTGCTCAGGGATCATTCCTGGCTCTGCACTCAGGGATCACTCGTGGCAGTGCTAAGGTGCCAGGTATTGAACCCAGGTAGACTATATGCAGGGCAAGCATCCTCCACGCAGTGCTATCGCATAGACAGCCCCTTCCTTACCTCTTGACAAAGGTAGAAGCAGTTGCCATCAGACAAAAACAAATTGGTGCTGGTGGTGGTGCTGCTGCTGGCAGTGGTGTTTGGGGGACACATCTGGTGGTGGTGCTCAGGGCTTATTCCTGGCTCTGCACTCAGGGCTCACTCCTTGCGAGGCCTGGAGGATCATATGAGGTATCACGGATTGCAGCCGAGGTCAACGGCATGCAAGGTAAGAAAACACCTTCGCCCCTGTTCTCAGAAAAGATGACATTTTGATGTGCTGTTTCAAATTCTTAACTTTTTCATCATTTGTTTATAATCAGATTAGTGTGTAAGACATCCCCTATCCCACCATAAACCTCAGTTGAGTGTGGCATCTTTAGTATAGAGGTTGGCTTGGGGTTACAGACAAATATCAACATGGCTGACCCAAGGTGATTTTTCATATAATCATATGAACATATATATTAATTTAATGAAAATATTTGTGTTTTAAACATGGGCTCTTAATAACCTTTCTCAGCCAGGAATTCAAAATGACATGTCTCAACTTTGAGGGAAGAATCCACTAGAATCAAAACCTGGGCAACCCCACCCCCATCATCAAACCACCTCACCCCCCTCCTGGATGCTGGCCCATGATTTCTGAAAGACCTCACCCTGGCTGCACCAGCTTGGCCTCCCTCTCCACCCCATTTACAGAATCTATTTTGTAAACTCCCGCATGCAGCTGGGAGACCTTTCCCAGGCGCTACAGGGCTGCCCCACTAGAAACTACAAAATTAGACAGCAGCCTAAGAAGAGGTGAGTGTATTTGTAAATGTTATTCATGTATCCAGTTATCTATATTGGATATCTGCATTGCATTATTTAAAGTATTGTCAATGCTTTAACAAATAAACAGGCATTGCTTCGCCAGATGAATAATAGACAATGGCTAACATTCAGTGTTTACGTTGTGCTAAGGAGGACAGGAAACTGTGCAGGAGTCTCATGTAAACAAGCATACCAGGTGGTGCAGGGACTAGTAACATGTTGAGAATGACACACGATGGGTCTGAGCTGCTGTGTGGCCGGATGGTTAGACGTCCCCTTCCTTACCTCTTGACAAAGGTAGAAGTAGTTGCTTCTGCATCCCCCATGGTTGCAGCCAACAGCAGTGGGAGGGAACCCGCAGAGCGAGCCCGGTTTCTGTGGAAGGAAAGTGGCGAGGAGCTAAGGAGCGTGGGAAGAGCAGAAGGGGCTGTGCAGGTATCAGGAGGGGTGGAGCTTGGCAGGGTCTCAGGTAGAAGCAGAAGTGCGAAATCAGCCCTGAAGGAGTGAGGTCACTGCAGGGAACATCCAGAGAGAAGTAGAGACCAGGACTCCCTGGGGGGCAGGGGCCCCAGTCTATAACAGAGGGAAAGGAAACAAGGGACACCCGCAGTTCTGGGACATCATGCTCTAGCCCTCAGGACACTTGTCTGCCCCCCTCGATCTCCAGAGAATGTTTTTCTCTTGGCTTTCCACTTTAAACTCCTCTCAGAAATCTCTGGTTGCTTCAACTGGGATTCATTTTCACTAGAGAAAATCTCTGTTAGATGTAATTGTCATGAACTGCTGAAAAACAAAAGACACCCCATCTGACGTTTCCACCTCAGGCCTTCTGTGAATATAAGATGTACCTGCAGTCCCACATATCAAAGAAACCCAGAAAACATGGACTTAAGTTTTGAGTGTTTTAAAAAAATTATTCACTTGGGGCCAGTGTTGAATATTATCTTCTATTGATTTGGCAGAGGAGCTTATCTTTTGACAAACCTTGATCGTTATTAATAGTGTTCTGTGTCAATTCTCCTTCCAATGAAATTGCATTTTCTTATTTAGATCACAGCCCCACTCACACATCCGTTCCCCTGCCAACCTCACCTGCAGGCTCTGTTCTCCTGGCACAACTGGAGAGGTCGGCGGCTGTGCTTGCACAGTTTTCTCCCACTACACAGCCAATTGCTGGGGACAGTTGGGGCTTTCCGAGCTGGAGGAGAGGCCACAGGCTAGCAGCGGGGCTAGGAGGAGAGCCCAGGGGAAAGCGGGGGCCCTGCCTTCTTGGCTTCACCGTGGCCTTTCTGAACTGCGATACACTCTCCTTTCAAAACTTGGGCAACCCCACCCCCATCATCAAACCACCTCACCCCCTTCCTGGATGGCTGGCCCATGATTTCTGAAAGGCCTCACCCTGGCTGCACTGAGTTCCATACCAGCTTGGCCTCCCTCTCCACCCCATTTACAGAATCTGTTTTGTAAACTCCCGCATGCAGCTGGGAGACCTTTCCCAGGCCCTACAGGGCCGCCCCACAGAGGAGGAGCTGCTGCACCCCAAGGCTTTCCTTTGATCCCATTTCCTCCACCCTGCTCACAAGGCTCCTTTCTGAGGCTTTGTCTCTAGAGTTTGGGCCGCACCCTGAATACCACTAAGCCCAGAGGCCTGGGTACCTCCTGGTCTTCTAGTGTGAGCGGAGGAGGAGAAGTTCAGAGCCCGGCTTTAATCGGGATTGCACGTTAGAGGGTATCCTACCCTTGGTTGCTCTCTCTCCCATGCCTCTGGCGGAACGTAAGAAATATCACAGGAAGCTGGCCGTTAAAGCAGCAGGGGAGACCTTTTAAGCAGTCGACAGTGGAGTGGTTGAAATGAAAAATAGGAGGCAGGAATGAGTTCCAAGCCTCTTCTCCACTCAACCCAGGGCACTTCTGTGTCTCCGTGGGCCTCTGAGGCCCTGCTGTGCAAGGCTAAACCAGTCTTGGCTAAACCAGTCTTTCTCCCGTTCATTAGCACGAACCCTCCCAGCAAGCAGGCCACCCGCCTGTTTCGTGTCCTTCTCGTGGCCCCGTGTCCTCTAGAGCATCCCCGCTGCTGTGTAGATGTCTGGCTCCGTTTCCTTCTGACCACCTCTTGCCTCCAGTTATGCTTAGCTGAGCATGCCCAGAACCTTCCAGCAGTTTCTAATTCTCAGCAGCCAGAACTGGGTCTTGCTGAGATGAGCCGCAGGGCCGTTGTGCTGAGCATAAAGTCAGTCGACATTCATCTGGAACCAGGAAAATCACCTGTCAGTTCCTGAATTATTTTATTTCCTTTTCATGTTAGAGAAATATTGTGAATATTATAAATATATGTTGTAAATGGCTCATGTTCTCCCCGAAGTGCTCCAAATCTATCTCCTTGGCTAAACTTCCTAGTGGAAAGGCTCATGGTCTGTCCTAAAACTGCCCTCACTAACTACTAACTCCCAAAGGCATAGAAGTCTTATTTTAGGTTTCAGATCACTTACTCTTTCTAGAACATCTGCTGCACTCACCAGCTGCTGCCTGTCTTTTTGTAATGCCCTTCAGCTCCGTTTGCTTCCAGGGATACCTTCTTAATGACTTCTTGTCCTGTAGCCGACCATGCTTTCCCCACACCAGCTCCTCCTCCTTGGACCCAGTCTTAAGTGAAACACTGTCTTTTCCAAGCCTCTGAATTCCCCCCTGGATGACTGGTTCAATGACTGTGTCTTTGTACGTGTGTGCGTGCATGTGTCACAAGTATGCTGGGTCATTCCCACATGGGACTGGACACGACCAGTGCCCAGTGTGAAGAACAGAGCCAAGCATGAGCTCAGAGTCTTTCCCATATCCTTGCCTTCCCTCTGTCACTATTTTCTTTGTGAAATGCCATTTTCACGAAAGCCTGGAATCTGAGTCATCTTCATCTCCCCGCCGACCCTTGTAGTGTCTACATCCATCAATGACCAAGGCATGGTCACTTGCACTGCCTCTTTTGCTTTGCCATCTCTCACCTAGATTATAGCATCTCCTCACTCTTCAGCTCCTCCTATGCCCTAAAATCAGTTTTGTATCCATGATAATGTATGCAAGCATGTATGTTACTCTTCTGTGTGTTGGCATTCACTAGCTCCCCACTGCCCACAGATAACTCCTAACATCTTCATTTTGGCCCTCTGTGATTTAGCCTCTGACTGCTTGTTTTTCCAAACACTCTGGTGTCTCTAGTGTTTCTTGTGTCTCAAAGACTACTAGAATTACCTTGTGGCGATGCTAGTGCATACTATTTCTTGCCTGTTTGCTTTTCTGTAATTCTTCTAGTCCAGTAGCAGATTTTCTTGGTGCTTGTTCACAGTCTTCCTCAAATATTACATCTGGGATATTTGTGCCTTATGTACTGAAAAAGTGAATAGCTTATTGCCCAGACCTGCCTGTACAGTTCACAATGCCAGAGACCACATCTTGTTCCCCTCTGGTTCCACTTCTGGATACCACCTTGTTCCTGATACTTAGTAAGGCCAAATGACTGAATCATCACTTTTCTTCCTAACGATTGTCCCATTAGAATGTCAAATTTCATCCTTAAAGTGAGACTTTAGACTATATCTTTACTTTTGACATCACTAATACATTATCTGTTTTAAAGGAGTCTAAAAACAACAGAAATGACTGAGTTCTGGTAGCCATATCATTTCATTTGAAAAGGTCAAACTACTTTGCTTAGATTAACACATAAAGCCAGTTTGTTCAAAGCACAGAGCACAGAGACTTATTTATGTGTCATGGACTTTCTTTTCCCTGTGGAGTAAAATGGAGAGATGAGGGAAACTACTATTTATTGAATTGCATATGCTAGGTACATGACATATGCTCTCATATTCAAGCCCTTCTAAAATTCTTGGGTAGGCGGAACCAGAGAGATCAGTGGAGAGTAAGAAGTTTTCTGTTGTTAGTTAATGTATGGCTCCTTGAAGAAGTGTTCCTTTCTAAATCTTATTCTCCTTATCTGAAAATAAGGAGTCAGATCAAATGGCTCCCAGAGTCTGCCAAGCTTCAGTGTTGCCTTAGCAAACATTTACTGAGTGGACTCACTCTGAGCCAGCACCTGTGCAAGAGATTAAGGATGCAAATGAGATGTTGCTATTAGCCTGTTGTATTCAGTAGAGGAGAATGACTCGGTTATTTTTATTATACAAGTCCTATTTCAACTACCTAAAGTCACTCACTGATTAGACCTATATGGACGAAATATGTTTAGTGCAAAAAAGAAAAAATCAACTAAGATAATCATGTATATAACTTTCTGTTACAGATATATGGATTTGAAGAATAAATTATGGTTTTAGTCCCCAGAGAGGTTCTATTCTAGTGGAAGGCACTCTATTAATGCAACAAATAAAATAAATTTTATAATAAAAATGTTTATTTACGTGAAAATAATATTTCAGGTAACCATTGTTAGTCTGGATCTGCATATCATTGCACTATCATTAAGTTAGTTATCATTAAGTTAGAAACAAAGAGCAATGCTAGGGGCTGGAGCGATAGCAAAGTGGGTAGGCCGTTTGCCTTGCACGCGGCCAACCCGGGTTCAATTCCCAGCATCCTATATGGTCCCCTGAGCACCATCAGGAGTAATTCCTGAGTGCAGAGCCAGGAGTAAC
>JAOXYA010106172.1:0-10749 GCA_028565675.1 Sorex palustris | reverse complement strand
CAGAGTCAGGAGTAACCCCTGTGCATCACCAGGTGTGACCCAAAAAGCAAAAAAAAAAAAAAAAAAAGAAAGCATACAATGAAAACTGAGGACAGCCAGATCCCAGCTCGTACCCTAGAATGACTAATACCAAAGAGATGGAAGCAGCAAATGCTGGTCATGATACAAGGGTACAAAGAGGAATGGACTCTTGATTCCTGATGGCGGGACTGGAAATTGGTGTAGCCACTATGGAAAATGGCATCAAGATTTCTTTAAAAAAAATTAAAGATGAGAGAGAGAAACTGTAAATGGAAAACCATGACTTCCAACAATACTACTCCTAGGCATTTACCCAAAGGATATGAAAATATTAATTTAAATGGATATACTGCACCTCTGTTCCACAGCAGCTTTGTTTACAATAGCCAGAACATGAATTAACTAAATGCCCATCACCAGATGCCTGGCTAAAGAAACTGTGGTACATTTACTCAGTAGAAAACTACTCAGCTATTTAAGAAAAGTTGAAAGTGCTTTTTGTACCAATGTGGAAAGGACTTGAGGAAATTTATTTATTATTAGTTTGGGAGCCTTATCCAGGGATGTTCATGGTTTACTTTTAGCCATATGCCCAGAAATCATTCCTGGGAATGCTTGGGAAACCAGATTCAGTGCTGAGGATCAAGCTGGGGTCAGCTGCTGACAAGGCCAGGATCTGACCCACTGTAGTATTTCTCTGGCCGTTGAAGTGGTTTGTTATGCATGAAATATACTGGCAATTTGAAAGCAGGATCCTGGAAGGTTTTCCTCATGAGGACTACGAGTCACTTGATCACTTGATATCCCGTTACTCATTGATTTGCTCAAGTGGGCGCCAGTAATGTCTCATTCATTCCTGTCGCGTGCTAGTATAGCCCAATGGCATCTGCTTGCTTCAGGAACACGAAGAGCCTGGAACTGTTCGTTCTTCTTTTGACGAAGAAGTCTGACCATCTCGTAGGTAGGCGGCCACGCAAACTTTTGACATCCTGTGTCCAGTCGGTAATGGCTCTAGTTCAGCGGTTGTCTTCAAATTGCATTATGTGCCCAGCCCATCTGATTTTTGATGCCTTGGCAAACTAGACAGTGTCCCTGATTCTCAATCTTCTATGGAGGTCAGAACTCCGGATTTCTTCTCTCACTTGAGTGAAGTGTGATACGCCAAGCATAGCTCTTTCGATTCCTCTTTGGGAGACCTGCATAGCGTTCTCATCCTGTTTTCATAGGGCCCAGGTCTATGCGGTGTATGCTAGAACAGGGGAGTTGAAGAGATGTGCTTGGAGCAGGATTTTTTTTTGTCCTCTTAGCTATTTCTTTGATTCTCTTGAAGGCATTCCATGCCGTTCTCTTCCTCCTGTGCAGCTCAGGTGCCAGGTCGTTAGTCCTGTTGAGTTCTCGACCTAGATACACATAACTGCTTCATTTGGAGATGTTCGTTCCATTGAGAGCAAATGGAAGGTCAGGAATGAGTCCATTTTTCATGAACATTGTCTTCATGAGATTCAACTGCAGTCCGACCTTTCCACACTCACGGTCGAAGTTGGCGAGCATTCGTGTTGCTTGGCTTATGTTTGGTATTATTAGAACGATGTCATCAGCAAAGCAGAGGTGGTATAGTTGCCGAGTTGGTGTAGTTGTCGAGGAATATGAATAACCAAAATAAATGAACTGGCAAAACACACAAAAATAAGTGTTAGGCTCTGAAGTAAGTGCTGGTTACTATAAGGAATGGGAAATTGGGGGGACAGGAATGGGTAGAGAAGGTCAGTTGGAAAGTGGAAAGGCTCTGAAACTATGGCTCTGTGTGTTGGAGGGATTATACACGTGTATAGACGTGTGACTCTGCACTCCCCAAATTCAATAGTGTTGTAAACAAATGGTACCTCAGTAATTAAATTTTTTTATTGAGTCATCATAAATTATAGTTAATCATAATTGAGTTTTAGGCATACCATGTTCAACCCCAGCCCCTTCACCAGTGCCCAGCTCCCTCCACCAATGTCCCTGGTCTCCTACATCAATAAAATTTTGTTAAAAATAAAAACTCAAATAAAAGACAAGGGAGATGGATTAAAGGGTTGGAGTCACCCCTGGCTTGCAGGAGGCTGGGGTTTGATCCCCATCCCTAAATGAGGCCTCCAAGCATGAAGCCAAGAGTAGTCTCCAAGCATTGCTGGATGCACCCCTCAAACCAAAGAACAAGGAACAAAACCAAAACAAATGAAAGGAAGCAACATATAAATCAACAAAAGGAGCAAATATCCTTGGACCACAATGCAGGAGCCAGAGGAATCCAGGTCACTGTCTAGCTCTCTTGGATATCTGCTCTGGAAGATGGATTTGGAGCTTGCAGTGATCACCTCCACTTTGTGGCACTGCTGATGTCCCCTAATGGCACAGGGTTGGCACCCCGTTCACGACTGGTCATGCTGCTCCCTGAATTTACTGACTATTGGCTTGGGTTATCAAACCCCGTGGCTTTGATTACAGCAGTTACTCTGTTTGATGAGCTGTTTTTCCCCTCTGTAGTTTATAGCAGTGATTTCACGGATCACATGCAGACTCAAGGATTTGCACTCTGGGTTATACCATTCCATTTTTAAAGTCAAATGGCACAGAATTCTTAGTAAATCTATAGTTGGGGTGAAATATGTTTTCGGAGGAACAATGAAAAAAAACAATGACAAAATACAATATGGTATTATGGTAGAAGGCTTGGCATGAGGTCAGAAGCTCAAATTTGATTCTCAGCTCAAATTGTTGTCAAATTGTTGGGAAATTCTGCCCATTCCCATAAGGGGACAGAAAGGGTCTCAGGAAGGATGGAGAGAATTCCCGGAAAGGATCGTCTCAAACCACCAGGAAAAAATGACGATGAGGTGCCTGAACAGGCCCTAACAGCTAAACTGTTCTCCAGTGCATGGGACAATTAGGATTTGGGAGTGGGAAGGGTGTTTGGGCCATGCCTAGCCATGCTCCGGACTAACTACTAGCTGTGTACTCAGGGATCACTCCTGGCAGTGCTAGGGGACTATAGATGTTGTTAAGGTTTGAAGTAGGGCCTTCTGCATTCAAGGCCAGCACCTAAGCCCCTGTCCTATCTCTCCAGCATGATAGTTAGCATTACATAAGGTGTTTGTGAAACAGAAACAAAAAATGAATAAAATATGCAGTTAATGTTGGCAGGGTACATTTATCAGAGACATCTGCATGCACCGTCCTAGTCAAGTGAGGGTCTAGAGAAGATGTTTTAGATTATGATTATTATTTTTAACGAAGGGAAGAAATTTGCTGTGTGTCACCATGAAAGTCCTGTGTTTGATGTGCCACAGTGAATCTTGGCATCCTGGAGAGGTTCGTGGAGTGACAATTTGACAAGGTGACACTGTGCTGCTCTCAGAAGCCGCCGCCAGGGTAACATGCCCCAGAAAGAGGGTTCCGAGTTGCTTGTTATGTCTTCCGCTTGGCAAAATAAACCCTTCGTTTACCTCCCATGAAGCAGTTTCCCACCTTCTCTCCTGGGAGGCAGGCTTGACTTTTTTTTTTCAGTCTTGGCAGAAAATCAGAAAATAACCCTAGCCGCGATTTATATATATTTCTTGAAGTATGCAAAATAGCAAACTCACCATGGGTTATTTGTTGTTTTTATTGGGAAATGCTTATGTTTAAGGCATACAAGGTTACTACATTCCACCTGCTACCAACGTACCAGTCTCTCTCCTTCACTGACCCTGGGTCCCTTTTCCCCTGCCCTCGACCTCCCTATCCTGTCGCTACTCTCCTGCCTGACAAACTCGGTTGTGTTGACGTAGATAGTCTTAAGGGTTTGTTTTCATTTTTTTTTATTTTCATATCTCCCCCATGAGTGAGATTTATTGGTATTTGTCATTCTTGCTGACTTATTTAATTTAGCATGACTCTTGTTCCATCCAAATTGTAGGACAGTGTAAGATTTTGTATTCATTTTTCTCTAAGCATTCTAGCATGTACATGTACCACAATTTCTTTATCCATCCATCTGTTGTTGGGCTCATGGGTTGTTTCTAGATCTTGGCTGTTGTGAATAGCACTGCACTGAACATACGTGTGCATAGAGATAAGGAATGGACTTAATGACTCATATGGTAGGTCTGTTTTTAATTTTTTAACAAGTTTCCTTACTCATTTTCCATAGAGGCTGGACCAGTTTATGACCCACCAACAGTGAATGAAGGTTCCTTTTGAATCATACAACGTGGCCCAACAGTGTGGCCCTTTCTGGTCTGATTCTCACTGGTGTGATGCTAGCTTCAGTTTAAAGTTCATCTTTACTTTTTCTTTTTCTTTTTTTTTCTTTTTTGGGTCATACCCGGCATTGCACAGGGGTTACTCCTGGCTCATACACTCAGGAATTACTCCTGGCATTGCTCGGGGGACCATATGGGATGCTGGGAATCGAACCCGGGTTGGCTGCATGCAAAGCAAATGCCCTACCCGCTGTGCTATCGCTCCAGCTCCCAAACCCAGCACTTCTCTTGCTGCTTACGGTTAATGTGTGGTCTGGGTAGTGTGACTTGGTTAATGGGGCCTGGTTAGAGAGGCCTGGATAGTGTGGCCTGGTTAATGTCAGTTTTTTAGTGTGGCCTGGTTAGTGTTAGTGCGGCTTGAGTAGTGTGACTTGGTTAGTGTAACTTGGTTAGTATCACCTGTTTAGTGTGTCCTAGTCAGTGTGGCGTGCGTAGTGTGGCTTGATTAAGTGTGACTTGCTACAGTTTACAAATAGCCAGAATCTGGAAAAAATCCCAGTGCCCGAAAACAGATGACTGGTTGAAGAAACTCTGATACATCTACACAATGGAATTCTATGCAGGCGTTAGAAGAAATGAAATCATGAAATTCTCATTCGAGTGGATGGACCTGGAGAGTATCATCGCTCACTCGATCACTTGACATCCTGTTACTCATTGATTTGCTCGAGCGGGCACCAGTAACATCTCCATTTGTTCCTATCGCGTGCTAGTGTAGCCCAGTGGCGTCTGCTCATTCTAGGAACACGAAGAGCCTCAAACAGATGATTCAGGAAAGTATCATGCTAAGTGAAATTATTCAGAAAGAGAAGGTCAGGCCTAGAATGACTGCACTCATTTGTGGAATGTAGAGTAGCTTAATATGAGACTAATACTGTCGTAGAAATAAGGGCCAGGAAGATCACACCATGGTTTGGAAGCCGGCCCCACATGCTGGGGGAACAGGCAGTTAGGATGGAGAAGGGACCACTAAGTAAATGATGATTGGAGGGATTGCCCAGGTTGGGATATATATGCTGAAAGTAGACCAAGGACTAAACACTGTGACCTCTTAGTATCTGTATCACAAATCACAGTGCCTCAAATGAGAGACAGAGAGAGAGAGAGAGAGAGAGAGAGAGAGAGAGAGAGAGAGAGAGAGAGAAAGACTGTACCTGCCACAGAGGCAAGGAGTGGGGTAGGAGTTGGGGTGGCGAGTGGGACACTGGGAACAATGGTGGTGGAAAATGTGCACTGGTGGAGGGATAGGTGCTCAAGCATTGTTCAAAGGAAATGCAGTCATGCAAGTTTGTAACTAATCTAATGGTACGGCAGAGCCTGGCAAGCTACTTGTGGTATTCAATATGCCAAAAACAGTAACAATAACGGGTCTTATTCCCCTGACCCTGAAAGAGCCTCTGATCATTGGGAAAGACGAGTAAGGAGAGGCTGCTAAAAGCTTAGGGCTGGGACGAATGGAGACGTTACTGGCGCCCGCTTGAGTAAATCCATGAACAACAGGATGACAGTGATACAGTGAAACAGTGATCTAATGGTGATCCAATAAAACTTGTTTAATTAAAAAAAAAGTGTGTCTTGCTAACTGTGGTCTGAGTAGTATGGCCTGGGTACTGTGGCTCGCAACCTAATCATTCCATTCAC
This sequence comes from Sorex palustris, assembly GCA_028565675.1. Classification (NCBI taxonomy): domain Eukaryota; kingdom Metazoa; phylum Chordata; class Mammalia; order Eulipotyphla; family Soricidae; genus Sorex; species Sorex palustris. Next base: position 4,801 of record JAOXYA010106172.1, on the reverse strand, counting down.
AGCAAGGAGAAGGCCCAAATAGAGGTTACTTTGTTTAAGGTCGCAAAGTACTTAGGGATGAGCTGCTTGACTAGAACCTTACTTTCCTGCTCACCCCTGCATCTTGGCAAAGGAGGATGCGGAATAGTTAAAGGGTAAAGACTGGGGGTGGGGGGTGCATTGTATTTTGGTATAAAAAGTATTTGGACATAGAACTAAGATTTTCTTTTTTCATCGCAGATCCCATTAATTTCTTTCACAGAAGTAACACTTCTTGTCTTCACTTTGTCTGGGTACCAATTTGGAATTTCTTCATTAGCCCCTGAATGGTTTGTCTGCCTGGTGTTTGCGCATAAACTGTCTGGATCTTGACAGTGCTTGTGTGTCCACGCAGCAAGACTTTTGGCAGGAGAGGAAGAATTTGCGCTAATTTCCTGCAGGAAGAAGGCCTACCAGATTCAATCTTGTGTGCTGCCATTGTTGGTTGGCATCTCCTTGGCAGCTCTATGAGGAGCCCAGCCACTGCCTCATGGACTCGGCCCTGCCGGAGCCTCTCCTGGGATCAGCTGGGGTTTTGGCTTCCACTGGCAACAGGCACCTTCCTGGGGTGCAGAACTGGTGTGGGGAGGTTAGGTGGGCATACCAGCTCGGCATTTGTATCAGAGTCACCCCAGCCTTGACCGGAGCAAGGGAGGGGGGACGGTTGTACTGAGAGAGAAATTGGCCACCTGGCCAATGGGTTTCTTTGTACATTTGCAGACTGGCACATCGGTCATGGTGCCTCAGTGACAGGATGAAGCTGTGGGGCACTACCAGATATGGGGTGCACAGGGTAGATGTTATTCAGCCTTGGGAATTTGCAGGCCAGTCTAGAGGAGTGGGAAGGCAGGGGATAGAGTCAGCTGCAGAAAAAGGCAGGAAACTGATGGGGAACTTGGTGGCTGCTCAGATCTTAGGGGTCTTAAAGACAGGGGGTGGAGAATGATCAGCCAGTAACATTTCAAACACAGCCCAGAGAGCTGCAATGCACGTGAGCTCTCCTACCCCTTTCTATTTCCTGGTTTCCTGGCACCCCTGGGGTTTGTTTGGCAAGTCTCAGTGCTCACGAGCATTAGAACCAGCTCATGGAGTTTGTTGCCCTCAGGGGCCTGGGGCCTCCTTTCCTAGCAGTGGAAATGGATCGTTCCCCAGAGAGTTGGGACTCCAGGGCCCCAGACTAGGAACGTTGCCAGCACTCTTTGATGAAGAAAAAGACACCCCATTCTCAGGAGTGTGCCCTATGCCCAGAGCTAATCCATAGTAACAGAAATTTCCATCTCGTTGATTCTGAGGTTGGCAGTAGGTCATAAATCCAGTGACTAAATGAAAGGGCGAAAGGCCTCGGATTTTGCCTTCATTGGGCTTCCCCGGAAGGCAAGAGGATTGGGCTTCCCCTGGAGACAAAGCAAGTTTCTCTGGGGAGGGAAATCCAGGAAACCCCTATTGCTGAGGGGAGCAAACCCACCGAGCATGCACTATTATGCGAGCCAGCACCCTCAGTAGCCTGGCTGTGGGGATTTCACCCCAACACCAGGTTTGGTGCCTGTTTGGAATACACAGCTGTCACCCCTCTCCACTACCACCACAGAGCAAGTTCGCTCAAGTCATTATCTCAGCTCTTGTTGTCATTGGATGTCTGCTGGGTGGATGCTTGGAAGGGCCTTCTGGCCTCCTGCTGGTAACAGAGGTCCCTGAAGCAGAAACAACGGCTGTAGATAGAGGTCAGATAGACCTCTAGATAAAGCTGCTAGAGAGAGGTCAGATCAATCCATGGGGGCATTCATATTTGGTATTGGCACAGAATTTTCTAGAAGGCTCCCACACTGTATGAGTCTGAGAGTGCCTGCATCAGGCTCACTTGCTCATGTTTCCTAAACAACCTTTGTTGATTTTTTTTTTTTTTGTGAGAGGAAGGGTTTGGGTCACACCCAGCAGATCTCAGGGCTTACTCTTTATTCCTGCCTCTGTGGTCAGGGACCACTTCTAGCAAGGCTCAGGGATACATAAGGGCCGCCGGGAATTGAACCAGGCTCAGTTGTGTGCCATGCACGTGCCTTATTGACTGTATAATCACTCCAACCCTGGTTCAGACTTTTTATTACAGAAACATTTTTACCATGTTTCAAGCATCTTCTGTAATACTGGGGACTGGGGAAGAGTCTTTGTTCATGAGAAGTATCTTGCTGACTATCCCTTGCAGCCTACCTTGTGCCTGGCCCTGGCTCCTTATATAGTTGAGGAAACTGTGCGTTGTAAGATGTGAATTTCTGTTTCTTTGAACTCGTTCTCATAATGCATTGGTACGTTGTCCCGTTAGCAGTGCACCCTGTTGTTCTACTGGAGTGAAGAGTGAAAACTGCAGAAATTCTATCATAAATCTTTTTCTTAATTCCTACACCCACCCCAGTTTAACAGTTCTCTTTAAATAAATGCATGTGTACCATTTATAGTTCCCATAAGAAACTATGTAGCACTGTAGCACTGTCCTCCTGTTGTTCATCTATTTGCTCAAGTGGGCACCAGTAACGTCTCACAACAAATTGTGAAACTTGTTGTTACTGTTTTTGGCATATTGAATATGACACGGGTAGCTTGCCAGGCTTTGCCGTGCAAGCGAGATACTTTTGGTAGCTTGCCAGGCTCTCCAAGAGGGGTGGAGGAATTGAACCTGGGTTGACCATGTCGGCTCCATGCAAGGCAAATGCCTTACCTGCTGTGCTATCGCTCCAGCCCATAAGAAACTATACATTGTAATTTATAGATATTAAGGTACACTGCAACAATTTGTTACTACACCGAAAGCAGCTCGAAGCTCTGGTCTACATCTATGTTGAAATAAAGTCTATGATTTAGATATCTATTTTAAAAGCTGCTGAGTGCAGATCAATATTACAAAGAAATATTAAGGCACACCCAGTAGGATGACCTTAATTAAGAAAGAAATCAGGGACTAGAGAGATAGTACAGCAGGTAGAGCACTTGCCTAGCACACAACTGACTTGGGTTCGATCCTTGGCATCTCATAAGACTCCCCCCCGCCCCGCCCAAACACTGCTATGAGTAATTCCTGAGTGCAGAGCCAGGAGTAACCCCTGGGCATTTCAGTTGTGGCCCCCAAACAAAAACAAAACAACAAAACAAGACAATGACAAACGAGAACGGAGAAACACCCGCTGAGGAGGAGCTGGGAGGAAAGGGAGTGATTGCTAATGGCTAATGGTTATAGTTTCTTTTGCGGGCAATGAAATTATTCTAGAATCACAGCAGTGAAAGTTGCATGGTCTTGTAAGTATTCTGACAATTACTTTTATTAAAAAGTGGCATTTTGTATTTTGTGAATTCTATTTTAATGTCCAAGACAACACAGATTGTCTCCTGACAGGATGTATGTGCTGGTTAAAAATGAATATCAACATTTCAAGGACTTTCTGATTTTTTTAGCTACATTTTCCCCAAGTTGTTACCAAAGATCTTCCTAGCCTATGAGTTTATTTTACTTAATTTCTTCTTGGGCAAGCTTAGCAGAACGCTTTCACTGATGCCTTAACCTCAGTCATCTTTGCTGTCTTTCAAGTCAAGGCAAATTCACACATTTTTAAGAAGGAAACACTTATCTGCCTTTCTTTTCCTAACTCAGATAAGAGAAAAAGATTCCAAGGGGCTGGAGTGATAGTACAGCAGGTAGGATGTTTGCCTTGAACATGGCCGACCCGGGTTTGATTCCCAGCATCCCAGATGGTCCCTTGAGTACTCAGGAGTAACCTCTGAGTGCAGTTACTCCAGGAGTAACCTCTGTGCATTACCAGGTGTGACCCAAAAAGAAAAAAAAAAAGGAAAGAGATTCCAGTGCTGAATACTTAGTTCCTGAAATGCAACAAAGCTGGGACATAGATGGAGTTAGGTTCCCAGTCTTGAACTGTCTCTCATCCTTTAGGGAAGCAGATTCCAAATAAGGACAAAACATTTTGGGGACTGTTGGGATGGGGTGGGGCATACTTGGCAGTGCTTAAGGCATGCTCCTGACTCTGCTCAAGAATCAATCCTAGCAGGGCTTGGGAGAACCACCTGGGGTGCCAAGGATTGAATGCTGGTCGGCTGCATGCAAGACAAACTGCTTATGTCCTGTACTATCTCCCTGGCCAAAGACTACAACTCATGACTTTGGGGGGAGTTGGAGGAGTACACATGGGGGGCTACCCAGGGCCACTCCCTCTCTGCAGTACTTGAGGGCTGTCAGCATCCCAGGAGGCAGTGCTGGGGAGCCCTGTGGTGCCCGGGATTGGATAGTGCCCCTTGTAATGCAAGGCTCTTCCTCCCGACCCTGGTCAGTTACTTTTCATCCAGGTTGGCTCTTGTGGTCAGCGCTGTAGAAATGGGAGTTGTGAATGGAGGAGAAGGTTAAACTGGCTTTCAAGTTCCTATGAACTCTCATTCTAATTCTCTTGCTGGGCTAGTTACAGCTCTTGTGGCAGTGATGGCTTGTTTGTATCGAGTGCATGTTTGAGAGTAATTTAGAATCCTTGATTGGGAAGAAAGCAAGAAAGAAAAGGACGGGAGCTAATGCTTGTTGCTTTCCTAATGTGAAGAGGTGGGGAGTGAGGGAAGAAGAGAGAGAGAGGGAAAGAGAGACAGAGACAGAAACAGAGAGGGAAAGAGAGACAGAGAGAGAGGAAGAGAGAAACAGAGAGGGAGAGAGAAACAGGTAGAGACACACACACACACACAGAGAGAGAGAGAGAGAGAGAGAGAGAGAGAGAGAGAGAGAGAGAGAGAGAGAGAGAGA
>JAOXYA010106146.1:0-10750 GCA_028565675.1 Sorex palustris | reverse complement strand
GATTTCTTTGGTTTCTGTTGTGATATCCCACTTCTCATTTCTAATTCGGTTTATTAGGGTTGTCTCTCTCTGTTTCTTTGTGAGTTTTGCTAGTGGTTATCTACTTTGTTTATTTTCTCGAAGAACCAGCTCTTGGTTTCATTGATCTTTTGTATTGTTTCTTTAGTTTTCATGACATATATATTTTTAGTGCTGTAATATTTTTAACAGAGACAAGAGTATACTTGTGTTTATACATAAATATATAAGAAAATGTTATATTCTCATTGAACTTAGTGTTTCTTTAATAAGCTTTTCATAAAGTTAAGATCTCCTTGGTAATATTGTTTTTAATGTCTCACTTGATCACTTTATATCCCGTTACTCATTGATTTGCTCGAGCGGGCCCCAGTAACATCTCCATTCATCCCTGTTGCATGCTAGCATAGCCCAATGGCATCTGCTCGTTCTAGGAACACAAATATCCTCAAATCAATTGTTCAGGGTCTTGACAAGAAGTCTTGTAGGTGGGTGTCCATGCAATCTTTGATGTCCCATAGAATCCAGTAGGTAATGGCTCTAGTCCAGCGGTCATCTCTAAATCTCATTATGTGTCCAGCCCATCTGATTTTCAATGCCTTGGTGAATGATACAGCATTCCTAATTCTTGAGCGTTGACAGAGGTTGGAACTCAGAATTCTTTCTCTCACTTGAGTGAAGCGTGATACTCAAAGCATAGCTCTTTCGATTCCTTGACTTCTCTTTGAGACACAAGAATAGCATTCTAATCCTGTTTTCGTAGGGCCCAGGCCTCTGAGGCATATGTTAATGCAGAAAGAACAGTGGAATCGAAGAGATGTGCATGGAGCTGGAGGTTCTTCGTCCTCTTAGTTATTTCTTCAACGATCTTGAAGGTATTCCAAGCCACTCTCTTCCTCCTGCGCAACTCAGGTGCCAGGTCATTTGTCATGTTGACTGTTGCATTCGGAGATGTTCGTTCCGTTGAGAGTGAATGAAATATCAGGAACAAGATTGTTTCTCATGAACATTGTCTTTGTGAGATTCAGCAGTAATCTGACATTTCCACACTCACGGTCAAAGTCGGCCAGCATTTGTGCTGCTTTGCTGATGTTTGGTGTTATTAGAACGATGTCATCAGCAAAGTGGAGGTAGTGTAGACGATCTATTTCACTCCCATTTCTTCCCATTTCAGTCGTCGCATGATGTTCTTGAGGGTGGCACTGAAGAGTTTTGGTGAAATGGTATCACCCTGCCAAACCCCTCTTGTCCTTCTCCTCCAAAAGGAGAGAGAGAGGAAGAAGGAAGGTGTCTTCCACAGAGGCAGGGGTGGGATGTCGTAGGGGTGGCGCGAGGGATACTGGGAACACTGGTGGTGGAAAATGTGCACTATGAAGGGATGGATACTCAATCATTCTATGACTCAAACATAATCATGAAAGTTTTTAACTGTATCTCATGATGATTCAATAAAAAAAATCATAACCTCTTCATACGGTGATGGCCCAAGATATAACAGGGCATGTTTTAGCATATTCCACGGTCTGGAAAGTTATCAAAAGATATACTCTATGCAATCATTTCATCTTTTATTGTACTGTTACTTCTATCCTTTATCTTAGGGTCATTTTTCTACAGCTATTAGTTCTCTTATTTTTAAAAAATATCTGTGTCATTTTTAGTCTATCACCTCAGAGGCTTTTTTGAAACTAAAATTAATCGAATTTCCAAAGTGTTGAGTCTGTGAGGAGAGGCTGAGAATTGTCAAGTACAAACTAAATTTTAAGTTTGAAAATTATTTTTAGTTGTTTCTGTTATTTATAAAATGCTGTGGGCTTGGAATAAAAATTATGAAATATCAATTTTAATATTTTAAATTCCCCTAAAATTGAGGAATTTATGACAATTTGAGTATATACTTTACAATGTCTTACTAATTCCTTAATTGCTTAGGTTGTTGGCAGTTTCACTGTTCTTAAAACCTTTTTTTGTTTTTACTGTAGTTAATTCTGGAAGAATCCTGAGATAGTATGTCAGTACTAAAAGCTTTCATGTTTGCTAGTGCTTCCTGATGGGATACATTCTAAGAAAGACATCGTTGAGCAAATTCTTCATTTTGGAAGTGTTGTTAGAGTAATTACATAAACCTAGAAACCAGTTAGCTGCAACACAGGGTGTATGGTTCTGCTGAGGGGCTACACTCATTCAAGGGAGTATCCACTACAGTTTAGTTGAGGATAGAATAAGAATTTCTAAGAGTCTTTTGAGGCTCTCATTGCTTCATTTGCTGTCTTTTTAGTTTGCATAAATAATATGACATCCTACTAGTCTTTACGTTGTTTTGTCTAGCAATATTAAAGAACTGGTTTTGGTGGGGTGGGGTTTGGGTTACACCCAATGGTGCCAGGGACCTCCCAGCAGCTTTGTGCTTGGGATTGTTCCTGGCTGTGCTGAGGAGGCCATGCAGTGCCTCCTCAAACCAGTGGAACTGCAGGCAAGGCACGTGCCTTCATCCCTGTTCTATCTCTCCAGTTTTGTTTTTAAGTCAGAAAATCATTCCATGCGATGCCTTTGGTTAATTGATTGCTGGCAATGGATTGTTTTTTTCTAATGTTCAAATTAACTCTAGCAATTTGACACACTAGAATTCATGTATTATTATGTTGCATTGATTAGTAAGCTAGCTTAATACAGTTGATATTGTTGTGGTCAATGTATTGTTCTTGCTCAATAATAATTAAGGTGATTCATCCGGGCAAATGCTAGGTGAATCCCTGATGATATGAACTGGTCATAACCCTGTAAATAATAGGTTAACATAATGTTAATGATAATAATGAAGGTGAAACTAATCATTTCTAATTTTTCCAGTGAGCTCCTATCTTTTCACAGATTGACTCTTTAATATAATTTTTAATTTCTTTCCCCAATTTAAACACTGTGGTTTACAAAGTTGTTCATAACAATTCATTACAGGCATTCAGTGTTCCAACCCAAATCCCACCACCACTGTCACTCTCCCTCTACCACTGTCTCCATTTCCCAACCACCTCTCATGCATGCCCCCATAGTAGGCCCACAATAATTTATTTTATATTCCTTGTTTCCACTAAGTGGCTAAATGCAATGACCAAAAAAACTTCAGCAAGAGAAAATTTGTGAAAATTGTGTATCTCATTATGGGGACATGAAGTCCTTGTCTGAGGGTTTACTAAACTGGTGTTGGAAGTTAAGCCTTCTGTGTTCATGTTTTTGTTCACTGAGATTGGCTGATTTCTACAAAACATGTCCATCCAATTTTATGTGGTCCTACTGGGATGTTAGTATTGTAGAGTTTGGAGTTGCTCCAGAATGTCCAAAATATTTAACTGGAGAGTTGGGCCAGAGGCAGCTGCTGGGGCTTTGGTGGGCTGGGAACTTGGCCCGCTCCACTCCTGAGATCACCCTGGAGGTCCCCACTGGGACTGGGTAGCTGAGAAATTTTTGTGGCTAGTTGATATCTTTCCGGATTTATTTATGAGTCTCTGGAATAAGGATGATAGATGAGCTTACATGATGGCCATGGTAGGAATGTCCATTTCTACAGAAGTGTTTTCGGTAGGAAAAACAAAAAGTTGCCATAAAATATTTTAGACCTAGTAAGTAATAAATATGTAAACACAGTGCTTTTTTCTTACATGTCCACCAAAGTAACTTCATAAACAAATAGACTGTGATTAGCTTTGTTGCACATGAGAGGAATTAAAGTTGAGAAGACTCCATGTTCAAGTTTATATAGCAAATCAGCAGCCAAGAGAGAAAATGAGCCCTCATCCTGTGCTCTTGCTGAATGTGTCAAATAATTAGCATTCGGCACACAGCATTTGGGGCATACATTAACTAGGTCATGTGGATGTGGCGAGAATGTACAGTGGTATCACCAGGCACTGTGCAGTCACATAGTGCTGGGTTCATTACGCCCTGACATTTCAAATCTTCAAACTGATAAATATATGTTTCAAAGAAGGAAGGAGATAAAGTGCAGGAGTGAAAAGTCGGCATTCGGCAAAGTCCTAAATCTTATATGCCCTTAATTTGATTAGCTATTTCTTAAATCTCAGTTTGATCTTAATGGAGTGAAAAAAACTAACATCACATTGAGTAAAGATATCGATAAGTATTTTGTGTGTGTTTGGTGTTGTTGTTACTCTGTTTCAACAGTGGGGACAGGAAGGTTGTTTGTTTTTTGTTTTATTTTTAAGTAACGCCTTTGTTTGTAGGTAGGCTGCATCCTTTTAACCAATAAAAGTGAGTGACAGAAACCTAGAAATAAGTTTCTGGTGTTGGCCTGTGAATCAGTAAAAACCTGTTCAGGTATGTCATCTCTGGAGACTACATTGGACTGATGTTCGTGGGCCATATTTGCACTTCTGTTGTCTCCAAGAATTTTTGCCTTGTGGTGCAAATTTGTGTTTTAGAAATATAAAACACCTCATCAGACATACTGAAGCTTTTGTGCTAAGAATACCCATCTTCTAGCATAAATGACTTGTATAGCACCAGTGTGTCTGCTGAGACAATCAGGGTTTAGTGTCGAGAGAAAAGGTTGACTTTCAGTGGATTGGCACTGGATTCACTTCCTACAGTCAGATTTTACATGTACAAATGAATTCCTGAATCATTCTATTTATTTTTATTACATGTGTGTGTCTGTATGTGTGTGTGTGTGTGTGTATGTGTGTGATTTGTAAGACTTACTCTAAAATGAAGGTGAAATGGAGAACTATCTTTCACCTTCTTTTATCTTAAATTAAAGATAAAAATGTATTCTTGGAAATGTTTACATAGGATTAAATTCATTGTATGTATGAGCTGCAACTTTTTTTTGTTTGTTTGTTTTCTATTTATTTATTTATTGAATCACTGTGGGAAAAGTTACAAAGCTTTCAGGTTTAAGTTTTGGTTATGCAAATATCAGAAACATATCCCTTTACCAATACTACTTCACCACGAAGAACCCCAATAAGTCCCCCCCCCGAATCCTCCCAATGCCTGTGAGGCAGATGAATTCTAGTTAACACTCTATCTACTTTGTATAGATTCATTGTTTCGACAAAAGATGCACCATTATTATTTAGAGTTTACACCCCCAAATCAGACATACTGAAAAGGCATTGTGAAATAATTTGTTTTCTACAGCTGGTCACAAGAATCAAACGATGTCTGGTATTTTACTTATTAACCCTTGAAGTATTTCTGCTGAGAGTCAGATAGTTATGAGATTGGTTTCTCTGCTCTGGAGCCATGGCCATGCCAGAGAACTGCTCCTGGGGACAACTTGTGACCTCGGTAGGGCATGAAGGACAAGCCAGAAACGCCCCCCTTCCCATGAGGTTTCAGTCCCCCCATCACGACCGGCTCATACCTGGCTTTCCACAAAGCTCCCAAGTGGCAGCCATCTTTCTTTCCAGAGGGAAAAAGGCAGAAGGGACCAACACCCTTTCCCCTCCAGGCAGGCATGGTGGCGTGGATTAAGGCATAGTCCATTCACTTGTCTGCTGCAAGCTGCAGGGCTCTGCATTAAGTCCTTGTGCTTCTGGAGCCATGGCCATGCCAGAGAGCCGCTTGTGGGGGGGCAACTCGTGACCTCGGTAGGGCGTGAAGGATGAGCCAGGAACACCCCCTTCACATGATTCCCTCTCTCTCTTTCCCCCAGCCCTCTCTTTCAGTCTTTTGGGCATTATGGTTTGCAATATAGATACAGAAAGGCCACATGTATATTCCTTTACCTACTTTCAACATTCAGTTCTTGTCCAGAGTGATCCTTTCCAACTATTCCAACTAATATAATCATACTGGGTTCCTTCTTTATCCTAACTGCTCTCCACCCCCTGCCCTGCCCCACTGCCCACACACACTTGTGGCAAGCTTCCAACCATTGTCCAGTCCTCCTGGTCCCCATCTTCTTTAGCTTTGGATACTAGTCTCATACATTTCTTTTTATTCCACAAATGAATGCAATCATTCTACTACTGTCCCTTTCTGACTCATTTCATTCAACATGACACTACTTTCCATGTCCACCTATTTATAAGCAAATATCATGACTTCATTTTTTTTCTAACAGCAGCATAGTATAAAACACCACTGACCAAGCAAGTGGAAGCAAAGATAAACAAATGGAACTACATTAAACTAAGGAGCTTCTGCACCTCAAACAGAATGATGATCAAGATACAAAGTCAGCACATGGAATGAGAAAAATTATTTATGCAATACTTATCTGGTAAGGGATTAATATCAAAGATATATATGGCACTGGTAGAACTTTACAAGGAAAAGATAACAAATCTCATCAAAAAATGGGGAGAAGAAATGAAAAGAAACTTCCTAAAAGAAGAAACTCAAATGGCCAGAAGGCATATGAAAAATGCTCTCCATCACTACTTATCAGGGAACTTCAAATCAAAACAACAATGAGATATCTCTCATCACAGAGACTGGCACACATCCAAAAGAACAAGAGTAACCAATGCTGGCACGGATGAGGGGAGAAGGGACTCTCCTTCACTGTTGGTGGGAATACCAACTGATCCAGCCTTTTTGGAAAACAATATGGATATTCCTCAAAACACTAGAAAGTGAGCTCTCATTTGACCCAGTATACCTAGGTCTACTTCTAGGAATATACCCTGGGGACCCAAAAACATAGCAGAAATGCCATATGGACTTCTACATTCATTGCAGCAACTATTCACAATAGCCAGAATCTGGAAACAGCCTGAGTGTCAGAGAACAAACGACTGGAAAAAAGAAACTGGTACATCTACACAGGACCTTCTTTCTATTCTCACATGGGTCTCTGCTGCCTGGTCATGTCAGGCTCCTTGACAATAGACTGATCCTCAGTAGGAGGCAGTTTGCTATTGAACACAGGGCAGGGAATGATATATTTATTACCCAGGCATTCTGGGGAGTATTTATTGCCCTTTGTTGCTGGTAAGCAGATAAATGGAGAAACCATGGCCTCAGAAGGATGTGATGATGTGGCTCAGCCTGTCCTCCTGGTTAGCATAAACAAGAGCAGCACAAGTTCTAAAGAGTGAGGACAGTCCAGGGAGGGGAGGAGAGGAGGGTGACCATGAGGGCAGCGGAGGTTCATCTCACTAATTTTCTCTTGCCAGTTTGCCCAGAATGCCCCCAACCAGAATCCCAGAGGAGCTATTCAGAGCTGAGCCCGTGGAGAAAATAAATGTAAGTAGCACAAAAGATCTGATGTCGCTGGACCCCATGGATGGCTCATGTGAAGTGGGGAGGAGAAAGACAGTCACTTTCTCCCAATCTGCCTCTGCCACTCAGGACCCAGGGTTACTGGGTTATTGACTCGACTCAGGAAAGGAATTTCAGGAGTAGATGAGCAGGAAAATTACACAGTTTTTATTTGGAGGTTTTGAAGGGAAGGAGGGAGAAAAAGTGAGAGAGAGAGAGAGTGGAGAGTAACGTGCTCAAGAGAGAACCTGGGCTTCTCCAAGGGCAGAGAGAGCCCCTACACACACCCCAGCATTAGACATTAAAGTATGAAAGTTCACATCTCAAAAGGGAAGATGCAGGTGACACAAGTGCTTGGGCATCACATGAGCTCGGTCACATGGGCACAAGCAGCACATGGGCTTGGGCAGCATCATCTCTAGAAACTGTCCCCTGTAAAAGGCCTTTTCCAAGGCCAAGTCCCCTTCACAAGGGCAGTCACACTCAGGGACTGGTCAGGGCAGAGATACAGACAGCTATTTTGGATGAAGGTGGGGGTGGCTCTAAAGGGCCACCTCATCCTGAAGTTGGTGGGCCTCCATGGGTCTCTTATGTGAGATGGAGAGGAGAGAGATGGTCACTTTCTACCTATCTGTCTCTTGCTGATGTAGGCAGGTGGACCTGGAATGCCCCTTCCCAAGGCAATGGCAAAAGCCAACATTGCAGAAAACAGGAAAAACAGGAAAAAACAGGAACTAAGGCCTGATAAGACCCTCACCTAGTGCCAGCAACAGGCTCTTACAAGAACAAAAAGCCAGGAAAGGAATTTCAAAGAAGATCATCACCATTCCCAACCCCACTGGTAATCTCCTTAGCAACAGACTTTGACCTAGGTAGAAGCCTACGTGGGGGCAGGTTGGAGAAACCCTATAAAGGAGACCTTGAACAAAGTAAGGGTGCATATATGCTGCCCAAACCCATGTGTTGCTTGCGCCCATGTGGCTGAGCACCGGTGGTGTCTGAGCACACGTGTCACCCGAGCACATGTATCGCCCACATCTCCCTTCTTGAGATGTGTACTTTTGTGCTTTCATGTCTAATGTTGGGGTGTGTGTAGGGGCTCTCTCCACTCTTGGAGAAGCTCGTGTTCTCTCTTGGATGCATTTCTCTCTCTCTCTCTCTCTCTCCTCTCTTCTTCTCCACATCTTCAAAAGCCCTCCAAGTAAAATCTATTTACTTCACTGCTTGTCTACTCCTGAAATTCTTTTCTGTAAGGCGAGACCCAATAAACCTGGATCCTGGGTGGCAGAGGCCGAATGGGAGAAGGTGACCATCTTTCTATCCTCCTGACTCATGTGAGCCACCCATGGGGTCCACCGACATTAGTACCACCCCCAGGCCTTTAGGGAAAGCTAGGACTGCTCAAGCCTGCAGATGAGCCCCTGCACAGCATGGGCCAGAGCCTGGCCAGCTCCACTAGGCAACCGTCAAGCCATATCTGATGTCTGTTTGGTCTTCTTAGGGCAAGAATTAATCCCTACCACCTGAGATTTCTCTCAGGGAGCCACGGACCCAGGCTAGAGCAAGGAAGTGCTCTTCGCAGGAGAGGAGAATCAGTCCTAGACCTGACTCAGGGTTTTCAGGTTCGTGTCCTGTCTGTCTGTCTGTCTGTCCTCCTGTTGTTCATCGATTTGCTTGAGCAGGCACCAGTAACATCTCACGACAAATTGTGAGACTTCGTGTTACTGTTTTTGGCATATCGAATATGTCACAGGTAGCTTGCCAGGCTTTGCCGTGTGGGCGAGATACTCTCGATAGCTTGCCGAGCTCTCAGAGAGGGGTGGAGGAATTGAACCCAGGTAGGCTGTGAGCAAGGCAAACGCCCTATCCACTGTGCTATAGCTCCCTCCAGCCCCAGGTTCGTTTGTTCTCAGAAAACAATTTTAGGAGTGGACGAGCAGAGAAGTAAAAACAGATTTTATTTGAGGGGTTTTTGAGGAAGGGGAAGGAGGGAGGTCAACAGGAGAGAGAGTAACTCATTCAAGAGAGAACTCTTGCCTTCTCCAAAGGCAGAGATCTTTAAATGGCCTTTAAGATGGGCTTTTTGGGCTGGAGTAATAGCACAGTGGGTAGGGCATATACCTTGCACGTGGCTGACCCGGGTTCGATTCCCAGCATCCCATATGGTCTCCTGAGCACCTCCAGGAGTAATTCTTGAGTGCAGAACCAGGAGTAACCCCTGTGCATTGCTGGATATGACCCCCCCCCAAAAAAAAAGATAGGGTTTTATGTGGATATTTCTTGGGCTGCCTTGATTGGGCTGCCTTGGTCTGGAGTTTCTCTGGCTGAGGTGGGTTTTTTTTCAGGTGTCATATATCTCCTTCAGGTCCTTAATTGCAGTCTCTGTCTCTGCTGAACTTCATGTCTCTATGGGGTTCAGTATCCTCAGGGTCTGTCACTGGTACCAGGAAGATCTTATCAGGCCCAGGCCCTAATTCTCGCAGCTTTAAGCCTATTGGATTTTTACTTCTCAGAAATTCCATTGCCTTGGGCTCTCTCCTATCTATCTGCCTTCTTAAGTTTCAGGGTTGCCATGGGATCAGCTGGGCCGTCTCTGTGAATATATCTCAGCTTAATTACTTCCTCTTCTCAGTCCTCCTTCCTGTGGCCCCTGTGGGTGTTGTTGGTCCCAAGATTGACCCCTAAAATCTTTCTGCAAACAGATCTTTCATTTCAGAATCAGTCTTCTGGAGAATATGACAGAGTGATTGGTGGAAGGAGAATTAATTTGTGTTGCTAGAGACTTTCTTGCAAATGAAAGAGGAAGCCTCAGTTTCCCCTTGCCAAAAAGAGAGGAGCCCACGGTTTCCCCTTGCCAGCAGTTCCATTTTCCCTATCGACATTCCCCAGGACCCTATTCTTCTGCCCCCGAATTAGGAGTCACGAGAATAATATAATGAACAGTACACAAGGCAGGTGACCAGAAAGACAAACCAGACTGACCCCCGCCTTAGATTTCCTGCATTCTCTAGAACACAAAGACCCGGTTTTCCTATAAATTTCTCACCAAAAGAGGCATAATTAACTTAGTCCTATACTAAGTTCCTCCCCACTTGGGGAGTTCCTTTTCTTTTTCCTCTGCTTTCCAATAAACTTTCTACTTTCCAATTCTGAGTCTGAGTATCTTTATTATTCAATATTTTCATTCTTGAACCTCTGGGAATTGCAAATGAACACAGAGACCCGTCACTACACTTCTGCCTGGCCTACATCAAAAAGACAACGTTTGAACCAAGTCCTGACAGAGGTGAGGGTACAACATTGAGACCATTTGGGGTAAAATTTCTCAGGAGCAGAGGATAATTTGCACATAGTCTGTGATCTGGGCATACTCTTGGTGTATTATGGGGATTGAAAGCAAGCCCAGGTGGGCCTGGGGGTAGTGATAGGCCGATGAAATCTAGCTACTGCGCATGCGCAAAGAGAGACAATCAGGCCCTGGCGGGGGTTGTACCAGCTGTGCTGC
>JAOXYA010106136.1:0-10750 GCA_028565675.1 Sorex palustris | reverse complement strand
GAGTATCTCGCCCGCACGGCAGAGCCTGGCAAGCTCCCCATGACGTATTCGATATGCCAGACACAGTAACAACAAAATCTCCAATGGAGATGTTACTGGGCCCGCTCGAGCAAATTAATTAATAAAAACCCAAAATCCTGGGTCCAGAGAGACAGGACAAGACACTGCCTTGTATGTGGCCGACCCGTGTTCCATCCCCAGCACCCCATATGGTCCTCTAAGAACAGCCAGGAGTGATTCCTGAGTGCAGAGCCAGGAGTGACCCCTGAGCATCGCCGGGTGTGACCCCGAATCAAACCAAACCAGAACAAATCAAAACAAAAAACAAATCACCCCAGGGGTGAGCTCACCTGTGCACGCTGGCATCACCTGCTCCAGTGAGAGCCAAGAAGACACACGAGAAAGTCCACTGGGCTCCTGGCAAGTTTTTCTCACGCCTAAGTAGAAGCTTGAAGGGCGTCACTTTGCCCCACATGCTCCTGAGAATTCCACGGCCAGAGCTGACGCCGGCCACCCCGAGGTCACATCCGAGAGGGACAACTTCGGAGTCCAGGTGACCCAGGAGTGCCCCCCGCCCTGATCTCTCACTGTACGAGAAGATGGCCCTTCCCTCTGTCAACACCTCGGAGGGCTGGTCTGTGTCGGCTGCAGCCCAGGCGCCTGGATAACAGGCAGGCAGGCCAAGGGCACGGCTCGGACTGCAGAAAGCACGCTCTGCATGTGGGAGCCCCGACTGGATCCCCCGCACCCCACGCTTCCCTCCCCACCCCCCTGCTCAGATGCCAAACAAGTGACATAATAATAGGCAAGCTCAGTCCTCCCTTCCCTGTCATTCCAGACCCTAATGCGGGGCGGGGGCCAGGGAGAAGCCCGGAACCCTTGTGTCCAGCAGGGTGCTCCAGCTCGGAGGAGGAGGGGGGAGGAGGGGGAAAGGAGGGGGAAAAGAGGAGGAGGAAGAAAGAAGGAGGAAGAAGGAGGAAGAAGAAGGAAGAGGAGGAGAAAGAGAAGGAGGGAGGGAGGAGGAGGGGAGAGGAAGAGGAGGAGGAGGAGGAGGAAGAAGGAGGAGGAGGAGGAGGGAGAGAGGAGGAAGGAGGAGGAGGTGGAAGAGGAAGAAAGAGGAGGAGGAGGGAGGTAGGAGGAGGGAGAGAGGAGGAGGGAGGAGGAGGAAGGGGGTGGAGGAAGGGGGTGGAGGAGGAGGAGGAGGAGGAGGCACCTGGGGACCCCACCACTCCCCTTCCACTGGGAACCTTGTTCCGAGGCCTGGATGGCCGTGGGCGCTCTGTGCTGGCCTCACGTGCTCTTCGCCAAGGCTTCCAGCTTCCTGTCTCTGAGCCCGCGCCGTGGGACTTGGTGAGTGGCGCAAGCCTGGGCCTAGTGGCGGCCCACCAGACCTGCTCCTCCTCCTCCTCCTCCTCCTCCTCCTCCTCCTCCTCTTCTCTGTCCTCGGGGCCTCCTTCCCGCCGGCAGTGCCTCTGCCAGCTCATCATCAGTGCTCAGGCAGAGCTGGGGAACGTGGCCGGTCTCGGGGACATGCAGGGAGGTGGCGATGGCTAAGAGGAGTTATTTCCCCTCAAAGCCCAGGACGGTTTGTGATTTGGCCCTTTTAGAACGAAGCTGTTGCTTTCTGCCTGCTGGTGTGTAGAATCCTGCCTGGGGGGGGGGGTACAAATTGCACTCCCCAGCCCTCCACCCCCCAAATCTCACCTTGGTATTTGACTCCTTCATGGGAGACAAGGGCTTCCCTTGGCTCCGTGAAAACCTGTGATGACAAACAAAAGAGAAAAGGGCAGGGGGTGGTGGAGGTGGATCCCCACGGGGGTGGGAGGCTATGTAACTCTCCTGTGGGAGGCACAGGAACTCTCCGGGCCATGGAATAGTATTTAGCAATCAAAAGGAATGAAGTCTCAACAAGCAGGGCCTGTGGAGGAACTTCAAAAGAGAGCGGCTAGAGGGGGCTGGAGTGATAGCACAGCGGGTAGGTCGTTTGCCTTGCACGTGGCCGACCCGGGTTCGATTTCCAGCGTCCCACATGGTCCCCTGAGCAGCGCCAGGGGTAATTCCTGAGTGTAGAGCCAGGAGTAACCCCTGTGCATCGCCAGGTGTGACCCAAAAAGAAAAAAAAAGAGGCTAGAGTAAAAACAACACGAGGGTCCCCAGAGGTCACAGATGGCAGGGTTGTGTGTCTGTGGAATGTCCCGGAGACAGGACTCCCCAGAGACAGAGGACAGGTCAGCGGGGCCAGGGGCCAGGCAGGGGCTGGGGGACGGAGGGCGGAAGGGGGAGGACAAAGGGATGGGGAAGAAACTTCCTCTCAGGATCATACAAATGGTTCGACACTTGATCTCGAAGGTAGTTGCCCAAGATCGCACTGGGCCTCCGGATTGGACACCTTGACCTAGTTAATTTCACGTTTTGTTGAGTTCACCTCGATTAAAAAAAAAAATCATAAGTCTGTGCAGCCGGGCAGAGAAAAGGACGGACTTGCCAAGTCGCCCCCCCCAAAACGCTCCCCCTGCCCTTAGCCTTTCTCTGGGGGTTCAAGCCGAGTCGGACTCTGAAAAGTCTGCACCCCCTCCCCAACCCCTCGGGCTCCCGCCCGCTTCCCAGCCAACGTGGGGAAACCCGCTCCCAGCCCCCGTTTCTGCTCTTTGCACCTTTGGACCTAAGGGCGCTGCCCCCGGGAGGGTCTTGGTGCCCTGACCGTAGTTTGCACTTTGCCGTCACCTTCTCCGGCTTGAGAAAAGCCTGCCCAGCGCCAGCTCCACAGCGTAATTACACGGTTCCGGGGCTCCCCGCTACGATGGGCCAGCAGCGTCATTAACCACTTATGAGGGTCCTTCAGGCCAGGCTGGGCTTCCCCAGCTACAGTGAGGGCGGCTCCACCCTGGAAGGCAAGATCAGGTTTAGGAGGGGGGCACTTCTGGAGGCTGGGGGGGGGGGGGTGGGAACCGCAGAATGGCTCCGACACTGCTCGCTGTCCCATTAGCCCACATCCTGGCTGCGTGCCCGTGTTGGCACTGACCGTGGCTGGGCGCAGTGACCGGCTGCGCGGGCCGTAGGTTCCTGGTCAAGGGAGGAAGGAAAAGGGAGAAGCCGCTGTCAGGGCTCTTGTGAAATCCACAGCCAAACCAGCACCGTCATTTTCGGGGTCTGGAGCAAATGAAACCAAGAGGCTCCGCGGCTCAAATAAGAATATCAGGGCAAGCAACTGCAGGTGGTCTGAACTCCCGGCCCAGGGTGGACGTGCAGGTCAGTACTCATAAAATTGACCCTGGCTGTGACCTTGGGCCCAGTCACCATGAAGGGAGCCCTGGAATTAGGAGCAGATGCCAGGCTCAGACTGCAGCGTGGCCTTTTATTTCTCAGTGATCAAAGGGTGCTTGGCTCTGTGCCTTGACTTGCTCATCTGCAGAATGGGCCAACATGGCCATGAGGATGCACCCAGGGAGGAGGAGCTGCTCCACCAGCATTCACGGTTGTGCCTTAGGCTGCTGATGTGGAAACGGGCTCACATCTATGGCAATCTGGGGGGTGGGGGAGCTGCTATTGGCTCTTGTTTGCAGGGCCACACCTAGCGATGCTCAGGGCTTCCTCCGGGCTCTGGACTCAGGGGTCACTCCTGAGGGGACCCCATGTGATGTTGGGGTTTGCACCAGGGTCACTGTGAGCTTAGCAAGTACCTTAACTCCTGTTGGATTATCTTTTACAGTCCCAAGTGTGCTACACTCCCCAGCCCCCGCTGGGGAAACTGAGGCACAGGCAGGTTGAGTAACCTCCTTCGTGGCCGGGGAGGTTCAGGTGCCTAACCCAGGAGTGCCGGGGGTGAAGGCATGTGGAGAGGGAAAAGGAGGAAGGTGAGTCCACTCGATGCCAGGGGAGGCAGGGCGTCCCCCTAACCTGCCCAGTACTGTGTCTGGCCCCGAGTCAGCGCTCGGCAAAAACGTGGGGTGCAATGCGAGCGTTGATTTTGAGGGGAAAGCCCCCGCGGCACTGTTGTAACAGGCCCTGCGCATCACAGACACGGTCCATGGGGACAGTGGCGGCCTGCGGGGTCTCCAGGCCAGAGCACGTGGCCACTGGAGTCTTCGAACGCCCCCTGCCCTGCCCGTGTGCCTGCCCCCTCCACTTCCTCCCCATGTGATGCTCTGCCCAGATGCTCCTGGGAACCTCGAGGACTGGGGGGGTCTGGGTCGAGGCTGCCCCTCTCCGAGTGGGGGTCAGATGGGGGTGGTGTGGGCTCTGCTGCCGCTGACTCCTGTCGTCTGCTGCTCTATGTGATGTGCTCCCAGCATCTAGATGCGCAACACGGGTGGGCTGGAATCTGGGCTTGGGAGGTGCTCTTGGAAAGTGCTCTCAGAGCTCCCTAGAAAGACTTTGTCTTCAGGCTCCTGGGAGCGCGGGGTGGGGGGCAGTGAGCTGAGTGACCCTGCCAAGCTGTCCAGGGGCCCGCCACCTCCGGACCTCTGGGGGAGAAGGGACCAAAACAGTGAGTCAGGCGCTCAGGGAGAGCTCAGGTGGACCTGCACACCAGTCGTGACCCTCCACACGTCACAAGTTTTCTTCCTTTTAAAGTATTGGGGGGTGGGTGCCCAGAGCGATAGCACAGTGGGTAGGGCATTTGCCTTGCAAGCGGTGCCCATCACACACACACACACACACACATACACACACACCACACACACATACACCACATACTCACACACACACACCACACACACACTCACTCACACACCACACACACTCTCACACCACACACACACACCACACACATACACACACACCACACACACTCATACACACACCACACACACCACACGCATATACTCACACACCACACACACACACACACACACTGGGGGCTGGGAATGTAGAGACTCGGGAGTAGAGACCCTTCCTGTCTGAGATGCTGAGTTCCATCTTTGGCACCATAAAATATTTTGACCTTTTTCCCCCCCCGAATACAATTTTAAAATAAAATGGAACACAGTTTGATTTTTTGGACCCATTTGGACCAACCCTTGGGGACTGAAGCAGAGTCAATACTGAGCCATGACCCCAGCCCTGGGAAAATGTAAATTTTCCTAAACTTGCAGGCTGCTGAGTTGCAAGGACCACACCGAGGGTCCCCGCATCCGTCCACCAGCTTCCCCGCTGGGCACAGCCCACCACAGCTGTCTTCTCTGCCCTCCTCCCACTGCGCCAGCCACGGACAGAGGAAGACACCCTCTGCTGTGTCAGACGGGGTGACAGAAGCTCACAGTCCTCTTCGTCCTCCGAGCTTCAGTGCGGGTGTCCCCGTGTTCTTTTCCGTCTTACGCAGGGGACTCAGCTCAGGCAGCCAGTGGAGAGCGGCTGCCCGGAAGCAAACGGCATCCACAAACTCAGCTCTGCAGCTTGGGAGCGGGTTCCGCAGTTCCGTCGCATGTGCCTGGTGGGTGTGAGGGCCCGGGTTTGATCCCCGGCACCGCAAACCACAGCAGAACTCAAGAAACGCAGGACCGGGGAGGTGGTTGGTGGCGCTGAGACATTCTGCACGCAGGGTGGACCCTTGCATTGCCTGGACCCCCAATCACACTGCCAGGAGTGATTCCCAAGCACAGAGGTAGGAGTCACCCCCCCACATTGTCAGGTGTGGCCCCCGAACAAAAACAAAGCCGAGAGGCCAACTGTCTGCAGATCCTGTCCTACGCCCCACCACGTCCTTTGCTACAAGGCAGCTTTGCCATCGTCTGGGTTCCTGCCTCTTTCGTGTATTTATTTATTTATTTAGCTTTTTGGGTCACACCCAGCGATGCTCGGGGTTACTCCTGGCTCTGTACTCAGGAATCACTCCTCGTGGTGCTCGGGGGGCCTTCTGGGATGCTGGGAATTGAACCCAGGTCAACTGCATGCAAGGCAAATGCCCTCCCTGTTGTACTATTGCTCTGCCCCCTCTAATTGGCTTTTTTTTCTTTTGGGGGGTCATACCTGGCGATGCTCAGGGGTTACTCCTGGCTCTGCACTCAGGAACTACTCCTGGTGGTGCTTGAGGAACCCTATGGGATGCCGGGGATCGAACCCGGGTCAATTGTGTGCAAGGCGAGTGCCTTTCCCACTGTACTATTGCTCCAGCCCCTCTTTAACTGGTTTCAATGAAGAATATTTCAAGGCCTTCTTTGTATTTTCCCACCAGTGACCTTTCCCTTAACAAAATTATATATACTTTTATTTTCAGGGTCATCTTCTTTTCTGAATCATTTTTATCCTCTATAGGTACTTTCAGTTCTCTTTCTTTTTGTATATCTATGAAATTAGCAATTTTATTCAATACATAATGTAGATGCTATAGTTAGCAAAAAGTCATGCTTATAAAGTTTTATGTCAGTCAACAACCACAAAATAATAGAATTTTAGGTGTAGAGTACAAATGAATAATAATTCCCCAAAGAAGTGATATTTCAGCAGAGTTTTAAAACTGAGTAGGAGTTGCAATTTGCAAGGCTTTATTGGGAATAGAGGGAATCAAACCCTGTGGTGTTCAGGGCTTACTTTTGGCTCTATGGAAAGTGATCACTCCATGCAGTGTCCCAGGGGACTGTATGTGTGTGTGTGTGTGTGTGTGTGTGTGTGTGTGTGTGTGTGTGTCAAGGATAGAACCATGGTCTTTAACCCCTGTACTATCTCTCTGGTCCCAGTAGGTATGATTTGAAGAAAGTTAGGAAAAATGAGAAAAATAGTCGAAGCTGAAGGAATTACGTCTGCACAACCAGCAATGAGAGGCAGCATAGAAACATGATAATTTCCAGGAATATAATGTAGTATGATAGTTTACAGAATTTGAAGGGGTAATTACTATAGAATCAAACTGTACATGTAGGCGCAGTTAAAACCTCTTGGTCTTTTCAAAGAAAGGATTTTATTTTATCACAAATATAATCAGACACCACTGAAAAATATGAAGTAGGAATGTGGCATTATATTTAATTTTTTAGATTATTTTGACTAGAGTTATAGAATAGTTTGTAAGAGGGGTAGTCAGAATCCGTCAGAGAATGCTAGCAATTTATAGGAAAATAAATGAGAAAACTTAAAGATTTAAATCGCAGGATTTGACATCTTGGCTATAGATGGGTCAGGGTAAGAGAGATGTCATTTATGACATGTCATGTCAAACATGACATGATGTCATTTATGACATCTCTCTCAGATTTATGGATTTTAGAATTCACTCTGGAAATGACTATAACATGTTCATTTATACAGAAAGTACTTTCAAGTAGACCAGAAGGGAAATTGGGACTTAAAAGGATGAAGAACGAATTTTTTTTTGTACATTTTGTGCTTGAGTTTCTTTTAAGATATAGAAGTGGAACTCTTTAACAGAGACACGGATTTGGAGCAGAAAGAATTCTGAACTTCTTACATACAGATTAGATTTGAAGAAAACTCTCTCATGATTGCATTTGCTTAAAGATAATCAGTAATTTAAGGTCCCAAAATTAAATTCTGAGGAATTTTAAGTTCGAGGTCAGAGGAGAATGACCCCCCAGTAAGATGAAAACAAGAATACTACTAACTGAAAGTAAGAAAACAGTATTTCCCAGGAGGAGCCGCTTCTTATGGAGCAAGATGAGAACCAGAAAACAACCATTTGTTTTGTGCTATTGAAGATCATTAGTGACTTCTGGAAACCTACTTCTCATCTAGTAATTGAGTAAGAAGTCTTGTTTTTAGTTAAAAAGAGAGTTGGAGCTGCAATCTGAGAAAATTGATGTGTGAACTACAGACAAATCTTTTGAAATAATAGCTGATGATTTGTAATTAATGAAAACATGACATTCAGAAAACTTTTTAAAAGATGACAAAGATGTATCATGTCGCTATCTTTATGGAAAGAGGGAGATGTTTTCATAGAAGAAAGAAATGAGATGACTTAGTGCTTCAATTTATCGCTGTATGTGACCCTCAGATCTATAGCATCAGCCCCAAATCCTGTATTTTTTAGACCTCTATACAAAAAATACTTAACCTTAATGTTCTATAATATTCTCCAAGCCAGCATGTCAGAAATCAAACTTAACTCTTCCTCTATATTTCCTAAAGACATGCTCATACCCTGTATAATACTATTATTACTATCATAATACTATATAATACTATAATAATAATATTGAAGTTATATTAGGTGAGATCAAAATTTGCTTCTCCTTTTTTCTCCTTTGTTCTTTTTTCTGCCTTTGTTCTTTTTTTTTTCTTCACTATTTCTCATTTGCCTTAGCATTAACCTTCATGGTCAACCTTCAGTAGTTCGTACTAGTTCATATCCATTTACTTCTGTAATCAGGTTATGATACGAAAAAAATTAAATTTGGTTTTACCAGTTCTCTATTGTGAAATTTTATTTAGTATCCTGTTGCAAAAAAGATAAAATTCAAGATCTATTCATGTTCAGTGATACTAGTTTCTTAAAATTGAACATATTTTCTTAATCATTTTGTACTGGTTACTTCATTGCCTAAAGTTTCTTTACATAAACTACAACTTCTAACATTCCTTCAAAACTAAACTTTAGTTTCTCTTTAGAATTTTCCCAACTTTTCCTGGTACAATTGCACTTTCAGTATTTTCTACGTAATATCACCATTATGGAATATTTTGTATGCTTTTAAAAATAACCTGTATATTTTTGTCAAATACAAGATTTAAAGATTCTTTTCAAGAGGGGCCAGAGCAATAAGACACCGGGTAGGACATTTGCCTTGCATCCAGCCAACTTGGTTTCAGTCATCAGGCTCCCTTGGGGCTGGAGCAATAGCACAGCAGGTAGGGCATTTGCCTTGCATGCAGCCGACCTGGGTTTGATTCCCGGCATCCCATATGGTCCCCCAAACACTGCCAGGGGTAATTCCTGAAGAATTACCAGAGCCAGGAGCATCGCCGGGTGTGACGTAAAAAGAAAAAATCATCGGGCTCCCTAGCACCCCATATAGAGTCCCCTGAACCTTGAATGTGGCAAAAATAAATAGATTCTTCCTAAGCTTACTATAATGTAAAGGAGTCCTCAATAATAAAGTTTCATTGCATTAAAATATGAGTATGAAATGAATGTGTTAAGAAATGAATTAAGATGTTTTAGCCATTCGCTTCCCTCTTCAAAAGAATTTAGATGAGGAAAAAAAATACAGCAATGAATATTTGAGATTCTGTGGTCGGAAATCTTTTTTAAATTTTATTATATAATAATCACATATATTTTAAAGGTACATATTAGACATTTTTGGTGTATGTGATCAAAATCATTTGTTGACCAGTAAATTGAAGTGTTCTGCTGATGAGTAGATGGAAGTGGCTCTTTTTTTTTCTTTTTTCGCTTTTTGAGTCATACCCATCGATGCACAGGGGTTTCTCCTGGCTCATGCACTCGGGAATTACTCCTGGAGGTACTCGAGGGACCATATGAGATGCTGGGAATTGAACCTGGGTCAGCCGCATGCAAGGCAAACACCCTACTCACTGTGCTATCGCACCAGCCCCAAATTCTACCTTTTTTAAGTGAACAAGCAGAAAGTGCTCCTACCCCCAATTGCCCCTGTGGCTGACAATATGTGTCCCCTGGATCATTCCAGTGTCCTTCCTCACCACCACCCAGGAGAAGCAGTGCCACCTACTTTGGAAAAAGCAGATTTAGAGACTCTTTCGTGTCTTCTTTCAATCTTGTTAGCTGTCTCTGCCGTGAGTCCACTCGGTTTCTGTCAGACTTGTAGCAGAGCTGTGAGTCTACTGGTCTCAAGTAGCTGGACCACTAATAGAGAGAATCCGATTTACAAACAGTTCAATCCCCAACTTCCAGGCATCTTAAAGGAAGCTCAGCTTCAATCTTTGTACCCAAGAAGGTAAGCCTGGGGCAGTCCAGCTGGTTTCAGCTGGGGGCTCAGGAAGACAAAGAGAATCTCCTCTCTGCCTGAGCATTCTATCTTCTACTTTTCCAGGCCCTGTAGGCACAGAGCCACCTTGCACAGGCATCTCCTGCCATTTCCCAACACTGTACAAGGCAAGCACTGTTCATCGATTTGCTTGAGCGGGCCCAGTAACGTCTCCATTGTGAGACTTGTTGTTACTGTGTTTGGCACATTGAATACGTCACGGGGAGCTTGCCAGGCTTTGCCGTGCGGGCGAGATACTCTCGGTAGCTTGTCGGGCTCTCCGAGAGGGCCAAGCGTTCCCCCTAAAGGAGCCACCACACTGTCTTTCCAGACAGGAGTTAGAGGTTGGACACATTGCTCAGCTTTTGTCTCACCTGCCTTATCCTGCTTCTGGGTGGGGGATGGGGGAAGGCTTTCCTTTTCTTTACTGTCCACTTGTGCTTCTTTGGATCAAACACTTTAGTGGTCTTTCTTGTAGGGGGTTTCTTCCAGTTCTATGTTCAGACATAGAACTTGTTATGTGGTGCCAGGGATAAAAACTACTGAACTGTCTTTCTGTCCCCTCTTGCTTTCTTATCATCTCTGCTTTTCTAACACTTACTTTTACCAAATTATTCTCCTTGTTCTCCTGGATTAAAAAAAAAAGACAGCTTCCTATGGAAGGACACCCATGAAATGTTTCATTAGTGGTCTTCTCTGATGAAGCCATGAAGGTAGAATTTGAACTTTTATACAATCTGGGCTAATTTGCAAATTAGTTGGAATGTTATTTTTAAAGGTAAAGGTAAAGGCCCTCCCGTTGATCGTTGATTTGCTCGAGCGGGCCCAGTAACGTCTCCATTGGAGAC
>JAOXYA010106118.1:0-10750 GCA_028565675.1 Sorex palustris | reverse complement strand
ATTTTTGTGCTTGGGTTTCAGTTATACAATGATCAAGTACCCATCCCTCCACCAGTGCCCATCCTCCACCACCAATGGTCCCAGCATCCCTCCCACCCCTCCATCTCACTCTGCCTCTGTGGCAGGGCATTCACCCTGGTGCATTTTTTTGGCTATGATTTGTGCTGTAGCCAAGCCACTTCTTGGTTGCATCTTGGAAACAGACTGTTAGGGGACAGGACTTGAACCTGCAGGGGATGTTCCATTCACCAGCCCCCAGCAGTGAGGCTGAGCTCTGAGATTCTCCGTGTGGTCATGGGCGGTTCTGCGGACCCATCTGACCTCTCAGCCGAACAGTCCCTGGGTTCTCATGGCAAATTCCTGTCAGCTGATAACACCTCAGCCCCGAGTTTTGTGGAAGTGAAACTCCCCGGAAGAAGGAGAGTTATTAGGACAAACGCTGTTTTAATCAGTGCTCAGCGCAAACCACGTCTCCTTTCTGGCCCCTGGCAAAGCAGGCCAGCTGACTGAGCTGCCATGGTTAGCGATCACATTAATCACACATCGTATCATTACGGCATTAGCTTAAATGGGAGCAATAAATACTTTTCCCAGATTAAATGAGTAAGTTAGTTTAATTGCTAGGAAATCTACCCAGAAGTTCCACAATAAGTTTACCGGGACAAGGGTTCTGGGTTTTGTTCTTGCATCTAATTACAAAGCAATTGTGCTTCGGGGCACATTAATTGTGTTTGCTGGAAGATTCAAGATCCCTCGGAAGATTCCTTGCCCTTCTGTCAGTCTCTGCTTGCCTCTCAGGACCTGGGAAAACACATGACATGGCATGAATAAAGGGACAAAGGAGACACTGCCCATGGCCTGTGGGGACTCTGGTGCTGGAGTGCTGGCCTCTTCCCATGTCACGTCTCAGTGCTCCCATGGTGGTCACTCTCCTGCTGACCTGCTTCCTTTCTTATATCTCCTTGGCCACAGCACACACAATAAAAGTCTTTGCTGTTAGAGACCCCAGGGTAGTGTCCCCGTGCACTCCTCTCCACCCCCTTAGGAAGAGCATGACTTTATTTCACTCATTTAATTACCTATTTCTGGGAGCTCCCAAACGGTACCTAGGGGGGGTCTAGGGATTCACCCTGGAAATTCCCAGCCAACTGGGCCGGTAATTCAATGCAGGGGCTCCGGGATGCAGTGCTGCTTGAGCCCCACAGTGCCAGGATACTTGGGGGCACATCCAGTGGTGCTCGCCTGGTGTTGTTGTGTGGGGTTGGGGATCAAACCTGGGCCAGGCCCAGGTAAGGCATGTGCCCTGACCCTTGTATTATCTCTCCAGCCATTTTAAAGTTTTTTTTCTGGCTTTGATTTATTTATTTTTGCCTTTTTTGGGTCACACCTGGCAATGCACAGGGGTTACTCTTGGCTCTGCACTCAGGAATTACCCCTGGCAGTGCTCAGGGGACAATATGGGATGCTGGGAATCGAACCCGGGTCGGCCGCGTGCAAGGCAAATGCCCTACCCTCTGTGCTATCACTCCAGCCCTCTCCAGCCATTTTAAATAAGGACTCACCAGTGGTACCCAGGGGCTCAAGGCTGCTCCTGGTGATCTGAGGGCTACCAGGGCTCTACTTGGTAGTGCTGGGGGAGGGGGTTCACACAGTGCCAGGGCTTCAGTCATTTCCTGAGTGTGCCTTCAGCTCTGGAGGTCTGGAAGGGAATATTAAGTTGTGGCCCTAGCTATGTGCTGTTTGAAATAATCTTCCTTTAATCTGTGTGTGTAATCTGTGGCTGTGACCCTGGTTGATTGTAGGACATGAGGTTATGGCCATCAGGTAGAGTGTAGTCAGGTATTTCTTCTGGGGGGATGCACCTGGTGGTGCTTGGGGGACTCACTTGCTGCCAGTGGTCAGGGAGAACCAGAGGGTGCTAGCATTGAATCTGAGCTGCTGTAGGCAAGATACGCCTTTCTCCCACCCCAAAATGTCTTTTATGGAAGACACTTCAGCTTGATGGCTTCCAGCTCCAGTGCCATCTGGGGCCCAGGGCAGCCACCTTTGCTCCTGCTCTGGCTCTGAGGGCCTGGTGTGAGAGGGGCTGATTAGGAGAGAGGGAGAGCAGAGGGAAACATGGCGGACAGCAAGGGGAGCCCGGGGAGCCCTTGGTGCTTGCCTAGTTTCATCCTAGTGCAGACCGAAGGCATCTCTGGCTGGGAGAAGAGCCTGCCAGTCTGCTTTCTAGCCAGAGAGGGCTGCTCAGCCTTTGCCAGGCAGTGTCTAGCCCCTCCCAGGCTGTGGCATATGTGGCTTATGCGCACAGCATTCAGTTTTAGAGAGAACTGAGTTTCAGTACCTGCTTCACCGCTGCCGCCCTGTGAAGCAGCCATGGGCCCCAAAGAGCCACATTTTCCTGATCAATGGGCAGGTGGGCATCCCTGGCCAAGAGCCTCATTCTTAGAAAGCATCCCTCTGCCTCTCATGCAGCAGAATTTGGCCAGACAGTAATTGTGACTGTGACTTGCTGGATAGGGGCACGTGTCAGGGGCCCATGGCTGACATAGGGACAGTCTTTGCAATAGTACTTTGCAGGGAGTCCCTCTGAAGCAGTGCTCAGGGGGCCTGGTGGCCATATCCATGATACTCGGCCACCCAGGGCCAGGCAGTTCAATGTGAAGGCTCAGTGATGCATTCTGCTTGGGCCCACTGGTTCTGAGAGTCACCAGGGCCACATCCAGTGGTGTTCACAGGTCTGCAGAGCTACACTTGGTTTTATTGTGGAGCCGTGTGGTGCCTGGGATTAAACTCGGTATGCAGATTAAAATTAAACTAGGCCTGTGATTACAAGGCCTGCACCCCTGGCCCCGTGTGCTCTCTCTCCAGCTCCAGGCAGTATCTTTGAAACAGCTTTATATATGTCTTGCTCTTGGGAGTCTCAAGAGGCAGGAAAGTTCTGGAAATGTAGTTCCTTTGAAGTGTCCTATGGGAAACCTCCGATATAAACCAAAGGGTTTGCAGGGCCCCTGGAGCTTTCTACTCTGCACTGGGATATGAGCACTGTGTGTGCAGTGGTGTCTGCATGCTCTGCCCACAGTCACTTCCTCTTACACCTCCTCTGGTTTCTCGCTGCTTTGTAAACATGCTCATTCTTATGAACCTCGATTTCTTTTCACTGGCTGTGCCTTCTGCTGGGGACCCACTCATGCGGGTGGTTTGCTCACTTTTTGGACTTTGCTTCAATTCCACCTGCCCAAAAGGCCTGGCCTCACCAGCTTTGTTTTAGAGTGGAACTCCGTTTCCTCCCTTCCCTGCCTTATTTACTCTTCATGGAATTTGTTACCATTCACTTATTTTGAGGGTATTTGTCTCCCCACAGCACAATATGGGGCCCACACAGACAGGGATTTTGTCTTTTCTGTTGAATGTGGCCTCCCTAGCCATATGAAGAACAGCATATGGGACATTGTAGCTGCTCAATAAATATTTGATGAGTGAATGAATCTATATTTGGGGGCAGTTCATTTTCCATAGATTCTTCCAAGAAACTTTTGTTTCTTAAGCTTTTTATTTATTTATTTTTTGCTTTTTGGATCACACCTGCACGGAGGTTACTACTGGCTCTGCCCTCAGGAGCTGGGAATCGAATCCAGGTTGGCCGCATGCAAGGCAAATGCCCTACCCGCTATGCTATCAATCCAGCCCCTATTAAGCTTTTTTTTTTGCTTTCTGGGTCACACCCAGCAATGCACAGTGGTCACTCCTGGCTCTGCACTCAGGAATTACCCCTGGTGGTGCTCAGGGGACCATATGGGATGCTGGAAATCAACCCGGGTCGGCCATGTGCAAGGCAAACACCCTACCTGCTGTGCTATTGCTCCAGCCCCACTCTTAATTTTTTGAAAATTTTATTTTATTTTGAGTTGGGGCTACACCCAGCTGTGCTTAGGGCTTACTTGTGACTCTGTCCTCAAGGACCCTTCCTGTTGGGGCTCGGGGACCATATGTGATGATGGGCATCAATCAAACTTACCTGCTTTTCTTTCATCCTAGTTGTAACCACGTGTGACCCTAGCTTTAGGGTGGTATGGCCGTAGGCAATATTTTATATCTCTCTGTCCAACTTAAGATTTCTGTAATAGGCACAGTTTCTATGGTGTTCAAAGGTGTAAGAGGCAAATCCACCCTCTCCACCCCACCAAGCGTTGCCATCTCTGTCTACACCATTCTCCTTGGCAGGTGTGTGGAAAGTGCCTGTTACTGGGGTGTGGGAGGGTGGGGGCTCAGGGCTGGACAAGCCTTTGGACAAACCCGACCTTTCAGGAAGGTCTTCCCTCGGTTTGGTTAGAGGAATCAGCACAGAGTGAGTGTCTCACTGTGTGATGATGATTCTGGCCACTTAACGTTTTATGGGTCACTTTAGTTTGGGTTCCAGTTCCTCACCCAGCCTATCTCTGGGAGCTTTGAAAATGTGCTCCCACCCTCTGTTTTCTCTTTATTTGTGGTGAGGATTAAAAAAGACAGAGTCTCAGAGGGTTCTTGGGAGGTTGGAATGACACTAAGTGATGGGTATGAGAGTGAAAGACTATTTCCATCACCATCACTACTCAGGACCCTGGACAGTGGCTATGTGCTGATCCCTCAGTGGCCCACAGCAGTGGAAAGCCTAGAAACTCAAGGCTACTTGGGGAGGAGATGGAGTTGGAATTACACTGAGAGCCAAAAAGGCTTCCCCAGCTTGAGGGGAAGGAGAGAAGAGATGGGATGTGAAATCTGCATGAAAGAGCTTAGTGTGTTTGAGAGGAGTGAGCAGTGCCCCCCTGGAATTGAAAGGGAGGTAGGGGCTGGTTTATGATTGTCTGTGTTCATGGGAAGTGTCCCTTTTATTTGTCGAACCTGTGTGCTGTTACTGCTTAGGAACTCTCTAGTGGACATGCTCAGAACAGCAGCCTGTCCTCCTTGGTTGCCTCATCCTGGTGCATGCAGAGGACAGAATTGCTTGCATTTATGTGGCCAAATCTTCATGATGGAGACACTGGCCTCTCACAGCACCCCCAACTCCATGCCCAGGTATCCCACTGGAAGCCACTAATCCTGGTTCCCTTAGAACCAGAGGTGGAACACTTTTGTTCCAGGCATTTTCCTTGTGGGTGGTATCACAACTTCTCTGCAGCCTCTGTGTATCTGGTTTCTTGCTGGAAATGGCCCTGCCGGCCTCTGTGGGGACTTGCCTGATAGCAGCCCTCCGCTGACCACCCTGCAGGACGCCGTGGACCAGCATCATGCATGACTTTTGATTTGGTGTTTCTTTATTTCTGGTTACCTTGTCTGTTTGCTTCTGTGTTTCTGTATTTCTCATGTGCATCCAGAGAGGGTTTGCAGAGGCTTCTAAAGAGGCTTGGAGAGACCAGGCAGTTAAGAATGTGGCAGCCAGGAAAGCAGGCAGAACCGCTGTGGTGGCTGCTCTGCCTGGGAGGGGTGGTTGGGACCACGGCCTGGTCTCAAGCCTTCCTGGCAGCCAGTGGGAAAAGGGAGGAAGCTGTGTGTTTCAGGGTCTTGCATTGAGAAGCGGGTTGCCTGCTCCTCAGAGGGACCAGATCTCCAAAGTCTCCAGAGGCAACCACTTTGATACCTGCGATCCCAGTACCAGAATGGGGCACAGTTATGGAACACTTTTGATTGGGATTTTGGATCCACCACGCTGGTGTTTGGGGGTACTCCTGGCTTGTTGGTTGAAGGCCACTCCTGGTGCTCGGGGACTTATACCATGCTCAAGGGGTCAAACCCAGACCTCTCCCACAGGTAGCCGGTGCCCCTGCTTTTTGGGCTACCTCCTGGCTCTCCGACTCTAGCTCAAAGCAGATGCAGCACTGGGATTTGTTTAATGGCCTCTCAGACTGACCCCATTTTCTTACTGCAGAGTGTGGCGCTCTTGTGGCCAGGCCCACCCAGGTTGGAAGTTCCCATTCCCAGGGCAGTGGTTCATGTCCTTTATGCTGGCCTTGAAAGATGTCATGCAAGTCATAGATATTTTTTTTCTGACCTCCATTGCTTGTTTTTGGGAAGTGGTGTGTTCCCACGCAGTGCTCAGGGAGTTCAGAGGCCCCTCCTGGGGCTTATTAGCCAACTGGACCACACAGGTCAATGCTTATGCTGGCAGATTGGTGCCCTTTGGGCCCATTGGTACTGGGGTCACCAGTACCATACCTAGGCCTCCAGGGCTGTAATTGGCAGTGCTTGGAGGGGGGATATGGCACTGAGGATCAAACTTGGGGCCTCACACCAGTGAAGCATGTGCTCCAGCCTTTTGAGCTGTTTTCACAGCTCCTTATCTCATGAAGTGAGAATGCCTGCATCTTATCAGTTTGGCTTCATAGGATGAAAGTTCATGGGGTGCTGACCAGGGGGCCTGGTAAATGGAGGTGAATGAGGCAGGCCTGGATTTGCCCCCCCGCAGAAACAGCCATAAATGGGGTGGAGGTTCCGGAGGGTAACCGTGCCCCATGGGAGCTGAGGAAGAGCCTGGGGAGGCTTTTCTGAGTCAAGCTGAGTGCTGAAGGAGTGCAGAAGGCTGAGCAAAGGGGAGGACTGTGTGAGAGGTAGCAGGAGGGCAGGTGTGGGAGCTCTGGAAGAGAGGAAGGATGTTTTAGTAGGAATGGTGAGGGAGGAGTTAGGCCAGGCTGGAGTCTAGAGACTCAGGGAATGGGGGGGGGGCAGTCCCAACTCGGGGACTGGGACCCAGCGGGCGGAGGGGATGTGTGATCTACAGGCAGTGGGAAGCATGGAAGGGTACGCCCCCTGCCCTCTTTTCACTGTGCCTTTTTTGTCCTGCAGATGATTTTTCTTAAGTAAGAGAGAATGTATTCTGGGTGCGAGGATTTAAATCGTTGTAGTCATTTACATGAAAAGAATAAGCACCCACTGGACCACCCCCCCCTTCTCCCTCCTTCACCCTCTAGAGGTAAGTCCAGGCTTTGCCTGGTGGATGTGAACATCTGTCAGCTGAGCGCTGCTCTTCCAAGGCAGAAGCTACATCCCACAGGACAAAAACTTCATGTGTGTGTTTTGTTCTAATTGATTAATTAAGTTATGCAGTGCTGGGGATTGAACCCAGATCTCCTGCATGCAGAGCACGCGCTTGGTCCCTGAGCCACGTCCCTGGCCCTCAGTGCATGTTCTTTGCCGTGCCTCAGAGCTTCCCACCCCCGCCCCGGGTTGGCTCACTTGGTTCTACCTCATTCTCTTTGCCTGCTGCACCCCCTCCGCCTGAGGGGCAGGGAACTGTGGGCTTTATTTATCCATTTCCTCGCTTAGGTGGTTCCTGGTTATTTTGGTCTTACAAGCAGGGCTTTCATGCACACCCTTGGTAGGCATCTCCAAGTACGTGCCCAAGTATTTCCATGGGATGGATCGTGAGACAGTGTCACCGCTGAGTGAACTGGGCTCAGTGGTTTCCAATTAGGAACATGGTGGAGTGCCAGGAACCCCAGTCAGGCGGGCAGGAAGAGAGGTGCTCTGGAGGAGAACAGACTGTATTCTGGTCCTCGGCTTTTGCAGTGGTTTGCTGCCATGTTGCTGACAAGAAGTGTGATTAGGCAGAGAGTCAGGGACCAAATCCAAAATCAGTCAGAACCAGGCAGAATGGAGCGGGGCCTCCTCCTCAGTCATCAGTGACTCTCGTGAGAGCAACTTGAGAATGGAGTCAGCCACTGCTGACTCCAAGGGGCGGTGGGAGGGGTATGTCCCCTGCCAGACCTGTGGTTTTCTCTGCAGGGACTGGACCCCTCTGATGGCGTCCAGCCAAGGGGAGGGATGCTGAGGTCGTAGGAGGAGCAGCTGATGGGTGGGAGGAAGCCTGATCTCAGTCCAGGGTCCAGTTTGAGGGGGGGGACAGGAAGTTTCATCCATGCAGGAACTTCCTCACTGTCAGAGTGGGTCTGAGCTTGACGGAGCTGGTCCTTTATCTCTGCCCTGGGGGTACAGTGACAGGAAGGGTCCTCATGCCTAGCCCACCTCAGTGGAGGTAGATGGAAGTCTTTGAGTGAAAAGTCATTATTTGGATTGTGGATGTGATTCCACAATTGCTCCTTATGGGTGAACTTGGGGACAAGTCCCAACATTGCAAAAATAACGAAAGTCCTTGTTAACCTCAGCATCCTCCCTTGCCCTACTCCACCCCCAGCTCACCCCAGACCTGGAGTTTTCCTAAGAACCTTTGGGTTGAGTTTTGCTTCTGGATCCTAAACAGTGTGTCTGCCCTGCCTGGCCACTCCAAAGAGAAGGGACAGAGTGTGTCCAAACTGTGCAGTTGCCCTGTGTTGATACCGACCTGGTCCTGGTCTTGATGATCACAGTTACTCAGCAAGGTCGACCTCTGTCTCCAGTTGTTGAGGAAACTGAGGCTGGGAGAGGATTCCACTGTGGATGGAGATTTAACTCTGACCCTCACCCCCTGCCTGTGTCCCCCCTGCTCTGAGGGATGGAGGAGTGTGCCTGGGCACGGGATCTCTAGCATGAAGAGGTGATGTGGGGGTAGGCTGGGGGCATCTTGGGGCCTCTAAGTGGGAAGATGTGCAGTGCAATGAGGCTCCAGGATTACAAAACATTTTCTGGGTGCTTTACTCGCTCTTCTTGGCCTTCCAGCATCTCATCATCCTGACCTCTTCCCGACCCCTCCACAGAGAGACACATGCAGTGCACAGCCCGGGGGCTGGACGCAGGGCCTCTGCATTGGGCAACTTCCAGGGGCTTTCTCCTCAGCCCCTCAGGAGTCGGTGGCATTGTTACAATTATGGAGAGGGAAAGATGTCATTCCTGGGTCCTTGTCATCAGCACAGAGACTCCCAATGTGCCAGGAACTTCCGACTTGGCTTTCTTTATAAGATTACGGAGAAATAGAGGCAGCATAAATTTGATCATTTCCACCACTCCTACAGGAACGGTTTAGTGGCATACAGAACATACAGCTCTGGCCACCACCCCTTGGGAACTCTTCAACACGCGGGACTGGAACTCTGTCCCTTTAAGCACAGACTCCCCATCCCCGTGCTCCTCATCTTGGCTCCAGCCTCAGGCTCTCCATGCCGGGGGTTTGAAGACTCTGGGTACCTTGTCGAGAGGGCCATCTAGACATTTTACTTTTGCAACAGGCTTGTTTTATGGCACTGTCTTCAGGACTCATCTCTATAGCATGTTTCCAGATTGCCTTCTGGCTTTGGGCTTCAGAATATTCCAGTTTGCACTTGGACTCATGGATCCACTCATCTGTTGGGGTCTTTTGGGTTGTGTGTTGTGTGGGTGGCCTGCATTCCTGTGGCGGTGCGTTTTGCACATTACACCTTCTGGAAGGTGACACATGCTTTTCCATGCCGCCAAAGTCACGTTTGTAATGTACTTGCCATCCACGGTGGTGTCCCCTATCCTCACATCCAGATCCCTTCCTTATCCACTTATTCTTGTCTCCTTACTGTTCCCTTTTAATCCAGCCCTTTCTGATCACTCCCCCTACCCAGACTTCCCTTTTCCCAGAGACAAAGGCTGTATCAATTGGGGTGCAGTCAGGGATTCCCTGCCCTCCAGATTTTTCAAAGAAGGAGATTTAAGGCAGGGAACTCCTGACAGCTACTGGCATGGGTAAAGCAGTTGAAGTGGAAACAACGCAGAAGAACAGCTGTAAGGACACAGACCCCGGACACCAGGGCTGCTGGGACGAATGGGAAACCTGGTGTTGAAACCAGAACCGCCTTGGGAGCTGGGATCGAGGAATGGGCACCAGCCGATGCTCGTCTAAAATGGGATATAGAGGAGGGAAATTAAAAGCCCAGAAATTGAAGGCACTCTCTTGTGCACTCTGTCTCTCTCTGTCTCTCTCTCTCTCTCTCTCTCTCTCTCTCTCTCTCTCTCTCTCTCACACACACACACACACACACACACACACACACACCTCTCAGGTGCCAGTGGTAATTAAAGTCACAGCCGCAGATGAATGTAGTCTGTGGCCAGCTATGAATCTTGTTAACAGTCGCCAAGAAAGATCAATAAATTTACCTCCTTCTAAGTCAGCACAAGGTTTCTCTGGAGGCCTAGGGCAGCTCAAGGTGAAAAGCTTCAGCAGACTTCTGGTGAGCTGACAAGGCAGGGGCATCAGTCAGCAGCAGGTGATCCCAGGCCTGCAGATCGGGTATGGTTTCAGGGGTGCCTCAGGTCCCAGGGAGGCGAGGCTGAAGGGGAAACTCCTTCTCAAGGGTCTATCTTAGATCTCCACTGAGCTGTGGTACTTTTAAAAACTGCAGCTGGAGAGTCTTGGGCCCAGCGCCGAGGGCTTCTGTGTCTACCTCTCTCCAAGTCTGCAGAGGGGATGGGAACCTGCAGAACTTTTTGGGCTCCTGCTTCTGTTGGGGAACAGGAACAGGAAGACAATGAAGTATGTGGATGCCCTAGAGCCTGTGTGTAGGCGCTCGCAGGGCCCTGAGTCATCTCTTCCTGATGCCAACTTTAGGGACTGCACTTTTGTTTTTAAAGTCATGAATTAGAAAATTACTCATGATTGTGTTTTAGGCATACTATGTTCCAACACTGATTCCTCACCAGTGTCTACTTCTCTCCTCCAGTGTCCCCCATTTCCTTTCTGCCTAACAGATTTCCTCCATGACAGGTACTTTTAATTTTTTCTTTTTGGGTTACACCCGGCGATGCACAGGGGTTACTCCTGGCTCTGCACTCAGGAATTACTCCTGGTGGTGCTTGGGGGACCATATGGGATGCTGGG
>JAOXYA010106117.1:0-22516 GCA_028565675.1 Sorex palustris | reverse complement strand
TCAGGAATTACTCCTGGCAGTGCTCGGGGGACCATATGGGATGCTGGGAATCGAACCTGGGTCGGCCGCGTGCAAGGGAAACGGTCTACCCGCTGTGCTATTGCTCCAGCCCCTCATTTTACTAAATTTAAACAACTGCCCCACCCCCCAAAAAATACAAGCCTGAAACAGCAATCACAAAAATACAAACAAGCGGAAGAAGACAAGATCTCGATTTTCCCACAAGGATTCCCGGCCCCAAACTGGCCGTGTTCGTGGGAAGAGAGCATGGGGGAGGCCAGGCCGCGTGGAGATACACAATACATAGGGACGGGGGGGGGGAGGGGAGGGGGCAGAGCCCAGAGGGAGTCTCTCAGGTTGGCCCGAGCACACAGCAGGCACCAGGGCCTGGCGCCCTTCCCTTCTTCCCACAGGTGCCAAGGCCAGGAGAGACATTCTGGGTGCGGAGCAGGCCCGGACGGCTCACCTGGAGGTAGATGGCCGCCTCTTGGTAACTCATCTCCCAGCTGTGTCCCGTGGGGCTCAAGGGGGAACTCTCGCCCCCCGAGCTCAGGCTGGGGGTCCCAGAGTTGTGGCCGGCACACGTGCTGCCATCTGTTGCAAGAGAACGAGAAAGTCAGAGAATGAAGATACCCCGCAGACCGCCCCTCAGTGCCCACCCCCAGCACAGGGCCCATCCGGTGGGAGGCTCTTTGCCAGAGTGACCAGCAACTGTGCGAGTGCGTGATACAGCACACGACGTTCGGGCGGAGGGAGAGCTGAGAAAGCAGGAAATCAGAAGGATCTCTGCTGGAGCTTGGCAGGGAGAAACAGGAAGGCTGACACGTCCCAGTGGCCCGCTCTTTGTGTCGGATTTGGGGGCCGTGCCTGGCCGAGCCCAGGGCTTCCTCCTGGCTCTGCGCTCAGGGTTCACTCCTGGTGGGCTTGGGGAAACGCTCTGAGGTGCCGGGGACTGAGCCCGCATCGGAGGCGTGCAAGGCAAGCGCCCCGCTGGCTGTACTGTCCTGTCTCCTGTCCCACTCTGCCTCTGATCTCAAGCCTTTAGATCCCTTGCATTTCATGCAATTATTGATATGCTCAGAATTAAGTCATCATCTGGCTCTTTATTTTATCGTCTCTTTGCTCCTGGCCCTCCGCCATCTAAATCTCTGCTTTTTTTTTTTCTTTTTCTTTTTGGGTCACACCCGGCGATGCTCAGGGGTTACTCCTCGCTCTGCACTCAGGAATTACTCCTGGCGGTGCTCGGGGGACCCTATGGGATGCTGAGGATTGAACCTGGGTCTGCCGCGTGCAAGGAAGACGCCCTACCCGCTGTGCTATCGCCCCAGCCCCATAAATCTCTGCTTTTCGGAGCTGGAGTGAAAGGGAGGTGCATTTTCGCTGTCTGAGACCTGTGAGCCCCTCGGTAAAGGTAGAGGGGTGACTTGTCTCCGTTTTCTGAGCTCCCTGTGGGAAGGGTGTGGAGGGGCCAGGCCGCCTGCAGGGACCCCTGCATGTGTCCTGGTGCAGCATGGCTCCCAAGCACCAGCAAGGCAGCCCCTCGCACTGCTGGGAAGCCCCCCACTCCCCAAAAAGAGCAAGGGAGAACCTTGAAGAGAATGGAAAGTGCTTACCGAGGCTTCCGACCCTTCCTGGGGGGCCGAATCCACCCGGCAGTGGGGGCTCAAGTGTGGGCAGTGGCTGCTGCATGGGATGGGGGGTCTCCAGAGCCCCTGCCTGCTGGGGCAGTGCCCAGGGATTACAGGGCAGTGGGGCGGGTGCCTGGGTGATGCAGCCTCCAGCCGGCAGGCAGCAGGTGCCGTGCAATTCAGAAGCGCTTTAGCACCTTCTCGGCAGCACGCAGAGGCGTGGCATAATCCCTACCTGGCCCAGCGAGTCAGGTCTGGCCTGCTCTGCCACGACGGCCAGCAGACACCGTGGCCCAAGTGGTGGTGGCCGGGCTCCAAGTCACGGGTGCCCGCCCTCCCGTCCAGGAAGGGCAGGGAAGGAGAAGGGGCGGGCAAAAGGCCCAGCAGTGGGAGGGCGTCCCAGTGCCCGGCCTCAGGGGCCACAGCCCCAAGCTGGGGGCAGCTGGGGGGGGGGGAGCTGGCCCCTGGACATGTCTGAGCGTGGAATCTGGAGGTCCACTGCTTGGAAGCCGCCTCCTCCATCTTCCTGGGTTGAGCCCGCCGCTCCTGGGACACACACAGGAGCGAGTGGTGGGCGGCCAGGCCAGGCACAGGCACCCTGGAAAAGGCTGCCCTGCAGACGGTGCAGGACCTTCCCAGCACGCTCACCGCAAGGGCCCGGCCCCAGGAGATGGGGTGGCTGGCCGCGGTGCCACGGGGAGCAGCCCTCCTCCGGGGAGAGGGGGGAGGAGGCCACCTCTGCATTTCCGTTGTTCCGGGGAGGCCCAGGGCTGGACACCAGGGCGGGCGTGAAGGGCAAAGAGCGGCCCCGGTCGGGCGGGCGGAGGGGGGCGGGGATCACAGACCAGATGCGTCCCCTGGCTGTGTTCTCAGGAACGGGCCAGAGGAAGCT
The DNA here is from genome assembly GCA_028565675.1 of Sorex palustris. Lineage (NCBI taxonomy): Eukaryota > Metazoa > Chordata > Mammalia > Eulipotyphla > Soricidae > Sorex > Sorex palustris. The sequence continues at coordinate 19,996 of JAOXYA010106117.1, read as the reverse complement.
GAGCTGGAACGTTCTGGGCACCAGGAAGGCCCCACTCGGCGCCTCTGGGGAAAGCGTCAGGAAGGGAAACATTCTGTTCTGCCCTCCCGGTGCCCGGGGCAGCGTCCTCCCCCGAAAGCGGCTGCAGCGGCTCCGGATTTACGCTCCACCTACTCCTGCCCTGGCTCTCCAGAAGCCTGGCAGCCGGCCCGGCCAGGGAGGGGGACAGACTCGGGCAAATCGCAGGCCGGAGGCGGAGCAGGGGCTTAAGTCACAGGAACAGCAAACGGCAGCCTGCGAGAGCAAGGAGACTCCCCGCGCCGAGGCGGGAGGCAAACCGGGGTGACCTGTTTGCACAGATGGGGACGCTTCCTCCACGCTGATGTCACAGGCCCGGCACTGCCTGCACAACAGCTGGGGACCGTGCGTGCGGCCTCGGAAACGGGCCTGCGGGGAATCCACGGGTTCCGCCGCCCGAGCACAGCCGGCAGCCAGCACAGCGCGCGTCCTGGCGCGGGTAAACAGACACAGTCTCCATATGCCGCCGTAAAGCGGGACGGCGGGGGGGCGCAGGGTCGCTCAGGCTAGGGGACCCCTGGGGGCCTGGCTTCAGGGGTGGGGGGCACAGGTCTGGGGCAGGCCCCACCTCACAGCCTACCCTTGTATAGTCCACACAGACCCAACGCAGTCCCTTGCCTATACCACACCCCCATCGCAAAGCCAGTCCCCAGTGCCTCAGTTTCCCCTCCACCCACTAGAAGGCCACCGCCCAACTGTACGACAGTTGTCACGGAGACGCCCTCAATCCCTTGCTCCATGGGAAAAACTGCAGAGGGGGAACCAGGCAGGCAGAGGCAGACGGACGCCAAGGGGCAGTCTGGGGCGGTGGCTGCCATGGCGAACCCAGATGAGAACTGGGGCTGGAGGGATGGAAAAGCGGGAGGGCACTGGCCATGCCCAGGGCCGCCAACCCGGGTTCCACCCCTGGAACCCCATATGGTCCCCCCGCCCCGCCAGGAGTGATCCCTGAGCACAGAGCCAGGAGTAAGGAGTAAGCACTGCTGGGTGTGGCACCATAAAAAATATATGAAAACTGGACCCAGTCACCCCAAAACGTGCGCATGCGCGCGCACATACACACACACACACACACACACACACAGAAAGAGGGAGAGGGAGAGTGAAAGGGAGAGAGGGAAGGAGAGAGGGAGAGAGAGGGCACACTGCCTCCTGCTCAGACCTCCTCGCCCCACCGTGGCGAGCTGACGTGGGGGCAGGCCCCGCGGTGTCCACACGCTGGTCCCGAGCCTATACCGGGCAGAGCCCTGGGCCGGCAGGACGGGCAGGAGTGGTGCTGGAGGGAGCCAGAGGACAATGGAGAGCAGCAGAGGGTGCGGACAGGTAGGGCCGGACACAACTGGCTCCAGGGGTCAGGGGGCAAGAGGGCGGCGGCCAGGAGCTGAGAGAGGCCAGGCCTCTCCTAGGGCTGGGTCAGCTGATGCCAGGAGCCCCCCCTCTGCCTCGGCAGTGCAAAGATCACCTGGAGGGACAGGGAGTCTGGCCTGAACCAGCCAGTGGCCATTGGGTTTCTGCAGTCAGCTGGGCTTTCTGTTTCGGGTGATGCAGGACGCCTGCTCTGTCAGAGGTCACGTCCTCCCCCAGCAAGGGTTCTGGGGACCAGGGCGGGTGAGGGGTGTGCCTTACAAGGCTGACTTCTGGGGCAGATGAGGGGGGCCTGATTTGAGCAGATGTGAGCCCCGGGTCAGGCCGGGCCTCAAGAGAAGCGTGAGCTGCAGCCTCGCAGAGACTAGGGGGTTGGGAGGTGAAGAAACGGCCGGTGCCTCCCCTATACACACACACACACACAGCACCTGCGAGGTGGCCCCCAAACAAAACCAGCAAACAAAAACACAGAGAGCAACTGGGACACCCCATGAATGTTCACGGGGCTGGGCCAGGTGGCGTCGGCTCCTCTGCCCAACGATAGTGGGCAGACAAGGAGGTCTCAGGCCCACTCAGCATCGAAGGGCAGGAGCGGGGGAGGCTCCTTGGACATATCCCCAAACACAGCTGCTGCCCCAGGTGCTGGGGGAAACAGAGGGGGTGGGTCTGTCTGGGAACCCCAGTTCTGGGTCCTGTGGCTGTGGATGCCGGGGCAAGGCTCCATGGGAATGGCCCATCACATGCCTGTCCCCAGGCACCCAGCCAGCACCCCGGGCCTCCCCAGGGCCTCCTGCACCCTCCCACGGCCATGGGCCCCAGGACAGAGGCCTCTCTCCAGCAGGCAGACACCCAGAGAGGCTCCGGGACGTGTGTCAGGTCACGGCGTGAGGCAGTAGGACTCCAGCCCAGGCGCCCTGCCTCCCACCGCCATCTCGCAGGGTCACTGCCTCAGTAGTCCCTTCCCGCCCCACACCAGGCAGGGCAAAGCAGGTGCGTCTCCGGTTCTGAACCGAGAATTTCAGGCCCAGTCTGCACAGGACCTCCAGCTTGGGCACCACAGGCCGACGGGAAAAACCTCCCTCGCTCTGCTCAAGGCCTGTGACACCATCCCCGCCACCCTCCACCAACACCGAGAGCCCACCAACTGTGGTGCACATCTCAAAGGCCCCCAGACACAAAAGTACGGACATCCACACTTGCACACACATGCATGCACACACACGCATGCACACACACAAGTACGCACACGTGTACATAAACACACACGCACAGACATGCACACGTGTGCGTACACACACAAACACAAACTCAGGCCCCACAGTGGATGCAGTGAGGAGCACAGCAGCAGCGCCCGCCCTGGCTCCGCTGCACCTGGAGGTGTCAGAAACCAGACCGGGCAAGTGGCACGCGGGGACCAAAGGCAGTTCTCTTTTTTGTCTGGGGCTGGGGTGATCATTCTCCAGCAGCCCCCCATCTCAGGACCTGCGGACTGGGGGAAACACATCTCCCAGGAAAGGGCGCAGAACCAAAGGTCGATTGCACGGGCTGGTACTGAGCGGCAGGACACTGCCAGACTGGCTCGGGGCAGCAGGAAGAACCACGATTTCCAGCGATGAGCTGATTGGCCAATGTGAGCCGCGGAGCCCCCAAGAAGGGGGGACCCTTGAGAGTCCCTGAGGAGTCGTCACGCCGGTCACCAGCGGGAGGCCCCAGCCAGCAGCCGGGAGCAGCTCCAGCCCCTGGCGGGCACGGAGCACAGCCCTCTGCCCGCTAGCGGGGTCTTCTGCAGGGGCCGTGAGGGTCAGGGTCAGACACCCATCTGACGGGGAGAAACGAACCACACAGGAAGTGCCGGCGGGGGAGCGGGGCCGGTTCAGGCCTCGGGGCCCCAAAGGTCCAGCAAGGAGGCGACGTCCAGGCCCCACCTCGGCTGTCCCTGGCTGGATCCCGTCTACATGAGTCTCCTTGTCACCCCAGATGACTCTGGGCTGGTTAAGGGGTGACAGTCTCCAGGGACCCTGGGCACCTGGGGGAGGGGACTCTCCGATCCCTTGTGTCCAGCTATTGAGGGGAGGGTCCAGCTGTGGGGAGGGAGAGGGACAGTCCCTAAGCTCCCTCCCCGCCTCGTGTGCCACCCTGAGTGCCACCTGCTGTGGTCCTGCTGGCCTGTGCCCCCTTCCCCGCTGGCGGGTTCATCCGCAGTCTCCTGAGGCCAGTCTGGGGGGGCCCTCGTGGGCACCACGACCAGGAGATACGGCTGCACATCAGCCCCCAAACAACAGCCCCTCTAGGCACTGCCTGGGGGACCCCCAAGCTCTCCGCCCAGCTAGCCCAGTCCTGTCAGGGGTGTCCCCAAGGGACAAGAAAGAAACCCACAAACAGGCGCACCCTGAAAGGCGGACTCAGGCCAATGGAAGCCGAGAGGCCCCCACGCTACATGCAGCCCTTGGCCCGAGTCCAGGGCTCTGCTTGCCCGAAGCCCGCTGCTCAGCCCCGTGGGCGCTCCCTGGGACCCTCGCAGCACTCGGCAGTGAAGGGGGGTCAAATCGCGTCCAGCCCAAGGACAGACGGCTCAAGCCAGCCGGGGAGGGGGTGAGGGAGAACCAGGGGTCTGTGGCTGCAGAGAAAAATGACAGTGGAGGGGCCCGAGCGACAGTACAGAGGGTAGGATGCTTCTCCACATCGGCTGACCCGGGTTCAATCCCTGGCACCATAACGATCCCCCGAGCACTGCCAGGATGATTCCTGAGTGCAGAGCCAGAGTGTGCACTGAGCACTGTCAGGTGTGCGTCCCCCACCAATAAAGATGAAGAAAAGGCCAGTGGAGGCTGCAGTCCACAGCAAGGTAGGCGCGTGGGGAGTGGGTCATCCGAGGGAGATTATGGGCCCCTCAGAACAAGGAGACCCTCGGGAGCCTCGGTCCGGCCCTTAGTTCTGACTTCTACTGTGCAGTGAAGGTAGCCTGGAAAGGTGGCTGTGGTGTGGCCTGCAGCCTCGCTGCCATCTGAGAAGCAGGCCTGACCCTGGCTGAGATGGCCGGCCTGGCCTGCAGCTAAGGTTTCCTTCCTGGATGTGGGTGCAGGAGGACCAGGGCACGGGGTATGCCAGGCCAGAGCCCGGTGGTGGCAGGGCCCTAGGAGGAGGACCTACCACCCCCATCTGCCAGGGACCCAACGCAGGAGAGACCCCTGCTGGGCCCAGAGCCACTATCTGAAAAATGGGGCAAAAGAGCCACGCCTTTGGGGGGCTGGGAGGACACAGCCCCTACAGGCCCAGGCCAGGCTGCCTCCAGTGTAGACCGTGGCTCTAGGGAGGACGGCTTAAGGGATGGAGAGGACAGCGGCTTGCAGCTACCAGACCCAGGGCCAGGCCAGGGAGTGGGGCGGGACCCTGAGCACGCCTGGGGGGGTCGGAAACGGCCCAAATGAGCATGGCAGGACGGGGGAGGCTTGGCTGGCCACACACCCGCCTCAGGGACCTGAGACCGCGTTGCACGGGGTCAGTCCCCCACACCGTCCACATGCCAAGCGAGGCCCGGAGGCACTGCTGACGGGGACCCCAAACAAGCGCGACCCCCGGTGGCATAGCAGTAGCAAAAGACAGAAGAAGAAGACAATCACGCACCGAAGCTGGGGACCCCCTGGGAGGGCCTCCCCACACAGTCGGGGCCCGTGTGACAAAGCCAAGCCCCCAGGCCACACCTGGGTAGCCCAGCACGAAGCCTGCAGGCCTACACCTGGCTCTGCACCCCCAGGACTGACCTGGGCAGAACCCGGCCCTCGACCATTAATAACACACACTCATGCCTGGGGCTGCCTCACTGGTCCCCTGGGGGTCCAAGAGCGGGTCTCCACGGCAGACGGGGTGTGGGGCCCTCACTCACAACCTCCTCCCTGCCAGGCAAGCTCCTGAGGTGTCTGACCTCTCCCCCTGCGCTCGTGGGCTGCAGGAAGTGTGGGCTCGGGGCCGCCGAGGCAGGAACCAGGGCCCGGAGAAGTTCAGCGTCTGAACTGAGAGCCACATGCGGTTCCTGCCACTCAAGTGAGTTCTGGAAGCTTCCACTCACCTCCCGGTCTCTAGGGGGAGAGAAGGAATCGCTATTCAGGGCTGACCACCCTGACACCCCCCGACCCGCCTCCCCGCCCCGCCCCCCCCAATCAGAGCTGAAATTTAAAAATCGAAGTCAGCTGGGATCAAATCGCTAAGGAAAGAGGCGACACAAAGCCCGTCTCGCAGGCGGGCAGGAGGCCCGGAGGCGAACAAAGGGGACCCTGGCCTCGAGCAGAGTGGCTGGCGCAACGTGGGGGAAGGGAAGGGTGAACGAAGCAGGTGGTGTGGGGGCCGGGGGGGGTCTCCCGGGCGGTGCACCCCCCTGCACAGCCCAACCCTACATTCTCGGCTCTGGGAAACTGGAGAGGGTGGCCAGGGGTCTGCGCCGGCATGGCTGCCCTGTCACAATACCCCCCTCGGCAAGTGGCCGGGCCAGGGGCCCCCACGGCACCCAGCCCCACTCCAGTGCTGTGGTCAAGTGTCCACGATCAGTAGCACGGAGGGGAGTCCCTGGGGGCAGGCGAGGCCAAGGGGTCCCCGGGCGGAAGGCAGCATGGACAAGGCCCAAGGACGCCCACAGAACAGTCCCATCGGAGGGTCCCTGCAAGGGCTGGGTGAGAAGAGGGACACGTCTGTACCTGCAGCCAGGAAGATACAGACAGGGGCTCTGGGGACAGAACCCCAGTCTCAAATGACAGGCCATGCAACGAAGGGGGCTGGGGTGACAGCACAGTGGGTAGGGCGTCTGCCTTGCACGCAGAAGACCCAGGTTTGACTCCCAGCATCCCATATGGTCCCCTGAGCACCGCCAGGAGTAATTTCTGAGTGCAGAGCCAGGAGGAACCCCTGTGCGTCACCGGATGTGACCCAGAAAGGAAAAAAAAAAGAAATGAGAAAAGTGTAACAGAGATGAAGAGGGAACTGACTTTCCCTTGGAAACTAGACTCCAGAATTCTAGAGCACGGCCCCTGCCCCTTCACTTCTCTCTTCACTTCTAGGGGAGCATGCCACTCCCGGCAGGGGTCACTCTGCACACGAACTCGCGGCCCCTGACCCTGGCTGAGGAGCACTGAGGGCCAGAGTTTCTTCCGCAGCCAGTGGGCACGGAGATGCCCGGCCTCACACAGGGCTTGCCCAGCAGGGGGCAGTCAGGAGGACAACGAAGCCCTCGGCCGCCGCTCCAACAGTGCTGGGCCAACCTGGGGTCGGGGCCAAGTGCCTTGGAGAGGCCCTGGTCAGGGCATCCCCCACCAAGACTGTCCTGGGGTTCCCCGGACACCGTGGTGGGCCCAGTGATCCTTCCCGATTCCCTGCGGGCAGCCTGGGGGGCGTGGGGCTCCCTCCCGCCCTCTGACAGCAGATGCTGCATGGGCTGTTCCGGCTGGCGAAACACGCTCGCTCACTCGCTCGCTCGCTCTTTTGCAGAAAACTGAACCCAGGCCTCCCTCGGGCGATGGGAACGAGCGGGCAGCAGGCGTGCCAGCCCGCACCCAGCTGCCGCCGCCCGCTGGGGCGAGAGATAGCATTTCGTGGCAGGGGGGCCTGCGGCAACAGACAGGATCCCCCCCATAAAAGGCGAGGCGGGCTGTGGCATCCCGAAGCTTCGACCCGGCAGGCCGGGTGCCCACTCGTTTTAATTGGTGCCGCCGCCGGGTGATGCCAGCCCGTGCCTCGGCGAGGCCCAGGGAAGCGAGGGAGCGACTCTACCCGTCAGATGCCCGCGCTCCGCAGGACGCCGCCGCCAAAAGCTAATCCTGCTCACTCTCCAGCTGCCAGGCTGCCACTGCCGCCCAGCTGGGCGGGGCCCCCTGCTGTGCCAGGCTGGCGGGTCTCGGAGCTTGGCCTGGGTTCAGGACCCCTGCTCGGTGCACTGGGAGATTCCAGAGGGGCGGCCCTCGCCTGGCCGTGACGGGGATGCTAGGGCCTGAATGTGCAGGAGACCGGATGCCACCCCAGACCTTCCAACCATCCTCCGGCCCCACTCTCAGGATCCTAGTTCAGACCACGCTCAGCCCGTGACTCCTGGGGCCTCACTCTGAACTGTCCCCAGCCAGACCCAGGCTCATGGCACCCAGGAAAGGCCTGCAGGACTGACGCTCTGCAGCCAAAAGTCCAGCCCGCGAGAGGCCCTGGCATCCTGCGTGGGTTGCCACCCAGAAGCCATGAAGCAGTCAGCACCCAAGCAGCCGTGACACCGAGTGACCGGCTCCAGCCTCAGTCCTGCTCTGGCCACCAGCCCTGCCACCCGTGGAAAGCAGGAGGCAGCACGACCAAATCCCTCTGGAGAAGCCTGGAACAAGGGGCCAGAGCGATAGTCCAGCGAGGAGGGCGTTTGCCTTGCACGTGGCTGACCTGGGTTCGATCCCCAGCATTTCATATAGTCCCCCGGGTACCTCCAGGAATGATTCATGAGTGCAGAGCCAGGAGTAACCCCTGAGCATCGCTGGGTGTGACCCAAAAAAGCAAAAGAAACAAACAAAACAACAACAACAACAACAAAAAGACAGCAGCCCTGCAGCCTCCGGGGAGAGGCTAGTGGACAGCCCCAGTTGGAGGGACAGCACCTGGAGACCAGGAAAACCAGGCGGGAAGCAGACGCTGATCCTCTGCCCACCCCTTCGCATCTCAAGGGCTGCCACAGGCCGGGATGGGGGGGGGGCAGCTGTGGCCTCTGACCAGCAGACAGGGTGGACAGGCCACCCTGCACCAACGGGCCACACCCAGCAGCTACAAGCCCCAGACAATAGTCATTACTGCGTGAACAGCACATGGTGGGGGGGGTCTCAGAACAAGAACCCATGGGACACTGCAGGCTGAGGCCTCCAGCGGGAGTCAGGCCGGAAGGGGCGAGAACATGCCGGCTTTGCTGGGCAGAGGGGGCCAAGGGTGGGGGTGGGGTGGGGGTTTGGGCTCCTCTGCGGGAAGGGACAGTCCTGGAGCTGGTGGGGGTAGGGGGTGGAGGTAAAATTAGCCGGTTGGGATTTGCATTGTAGACAGACTGCAGGGGACCTTGGGTAAAAGCAAAACTTTTGGGGTTTTTTTTGCCTTTTGGGTAACACCCGGCAATGCACTGGGGTTACTCCTGGCTCATGCACTCAGAAATCACTTCTGATGGTGCTCAGGGGACCATACAGGATGCTGGGAATTGAACCCAGGTTGGCCGCATGCAAGGCAAACACGCTCCCCACTGTACTACCACTCCAGCCCCCGAAAGGCAAAACTTTTAAGCACAATGTGAAGGCGGAAGCAGGCCGGTCTGCGGACCAACACCTGCCACCAGCCTTCAGCGGCTGCAGAAACGCATACCAACGCACTAGAATGCAGACTGCACACAGGAGGCCTGGGCTCGGTCCCTGCAGGACACCGTCCCGGGAACCCTTGGGAGTCAGCCCTGAGTGCGCAGCTGGGAGTGGCCCTTGAGAGCCACCGGATGTGGCCCAAGAACAAACAAAAACATGAACTCAAGCAGAGAAGCCTGTCCCGCCACCTGCCCTCAGAGGCCCTGCCTTTGCTCCTGGCCAGGCTCAGGGAGCACCCGAGCCCCCAGGGGTGCCGACAGGAGAGGGACGAGGAGAGGGAGGCCCCAGCATATTTTCTGGGCCACGAACACAACCTCCCGGGCCCCTGAACGTTTTCGATTTCACTTAAGAATGGTGCTTATCTGCCCCAGCACTGTGGTGGAGATAAGGAGTCTCCCTGGCGGGCCGGGCCCCTCGTTCAGCCTGTCCTGCCTGCAGGTCCCGCCTCGTCTGGCGCTGCAGGCCAGCTGGACATGCTGTCCTCAGCTCTGCCCCTGCCCAAAGAGTGAGGAGCAGTGAAACTTTCAATCTGCTGATTCCAGAAGGACCCAGAAGGATCCATTCCCTTCCGGGCCACTACCTCTCCCTCTGTCCTTTCCCTTGGGGGCAGGATGGAGCCGCCTGCATGGGTCACCCTGCCTAGGTCCAGTCACATTCCACACTAATAGGGAGCAGCACGGCAGCGAATTGGCTGAGGAGGGGACAGGGGGAAGTCTGGACATGTCTCTACCTCCCATCTTCTTCAAAAACATAGAAAATAACCACCACTCTCCCCTGGTGCTATGAGCAAATGCCAACAAGGGGTGGCACGTGTTTCTAAGGCCCAGGGAAGAAAGAGGGGCAGGAGGGGAGCAAGGAACTTGGGGGTCGGGCCTTCCGGCTTTCAAACCTCAGCTCAGCCCCCTTGGCATGGGCGTTGAGCTCAGGCACGATCCTTAACCTCTCGGACAGACCGAGGCAACGACTCCAAAACACAGATCGTCCCGAGCCCACTCAGCAGTGGAATCTTGGTTAAAATAACAGAGAAGCAAGCCCTGGCCCCGAGCAGGCTGGCTTCAGCACTTCTCAGAACAGAGCTGCCTCCACCGCCCAGAGCTAGGGCCTAAGTCACAGGTTCCTGTCAGGCAATGCAGGCTTGGATGCGGAAGACCCCGGTTTGATCCCCTGGCACCGCTGGGAGCCGCACCCAAGCACCACGACGTGTGGGTCCCGTACAGCAAAAAATAAAACCGGTTTTCGCTAATCTTCTGTAGATGTGGAGAAAGCCAGTCCCTCCTGCAACTCCCTCACTGCTTCTGGGAGGCCGGCTGCAGGCCTCACAACGGTCACTCTGGACCAGGGAGGTGGAGCAGCCAAGCTGGTGTTTCCTGGACCCACCTGTCTGCACTTGCGACAGGAGGAAAGCAAGACCACCCCTCTCCCCAGTCTTGGACCCTAATCCGTTGGTTCCCCATGGCTGGGAGCCCTTCCGTGAAAGGAAAATGACGATTACTATTTGGTTTGGGGCTATCCCCCGCAGTGCTCAGGGTTTACTCCTGGCTCGACACTCAGGAATCACTGATGGTGGGCTAGGGGGGCGTTACAGGGTGTGGGGGATCGAACCCAGGTCAGCTGTGTGCAAGGCAAACGCCCTTCCTGCTGTGTGATCGCTCTGCCTGGTGAGTTATTTTAAGCCTCTCCTGAACCCAAGACGCCTGCCCGAACACACAAAGCAAATGACCTCGGGACAGGAACCAGAAAGGGTTTTAAGGCCTTTCATTCTGCCAGAAACACACTTAAAATTTAAAGCATTTCGAGCTCACAGCCTCTCTGGGGCGAGCTCTGGGCGAGCTCTGGTTTGGCAGAAGACGAGGTCAATAGTTCAAAGCTTCCCTTTAAGGGGATCACAGGAAACACCCCCAGATCCCCAATCTGCCTGCCAACCCATTCAGAACCGGGAGGGAGGGGGAGTTGGCTGGCTTTCGGAGTCCCCCGAACCAGCATCCCTGAACAAAGGGAGGGAGGGTCCGGTAGGCGGAGCCAGGACCCCCCAGGAGGGCAGTCCAGGGGCCCCCCACCTCTATGCACCCACCCAAGTACCTGGAAACTGGGGAACCCGAACCCCAGCGATCTCTGTGTCAGAATGTGGGGGTCGAATGTGGAGTCGGCCACAAGGATGCAATTTCAACTCTCAGAACACCACCTGCCAGGAGGCCCCTGGGGAAGCCCTTGAGGGGCACATGCCCCCCCCTCCATCCCTACCCCCACTGTCTTACTTTGGCTAGGCAGCTCCTCCTGGCCATTGCAGGGAGCCACTGGGGCGCCGCCCGCCTCGTCCAAGGTCAGGATGAGGGGCACGTCGTCATCCAGGCTCGTGGCCATGTTCTGCTCTCCCGCGGACCTCAGGAGGCGATGTCCAGGGCTTTAAATAGTCTCTGCGTGGAGCTGGAGGTGCTGCTCAGCCACGCCGCCATCACGGGCATCTCTGGGGCTGGGGGTGCGGGGAGAGAGACGATGGTTAAACTACAGCCAGGCCCTGGCGAAGACGCTCGAGAATTAGAAGGACAGAGGCTTCATCTCCTTGCAGATACACAGAAAAAAAAAAAAACTTCAACTTCTAAATGGTGGGATTCATGGCCTTGACACTGGACCTCAAGTTTGAAAAGAGCCGATGGTAGTATACGAGGATTAAAATAAGGGGGTTGGGAGGGGGCTGGAGCAATGGCACAGCGGGTAGGGCGTTTGCCTTGCACACGGCCAACCCAGGTTCGATTCCTGGCATCCCACAGGGTCCCCCAAGCACCATCGGAGGTGATTCCTGAGTGCAGAGCCAGGAGTAACCCCTGGGCATTGCCAGGTGTGACCCCAAAAAGCAAAAAATAAATAAATAAGGACGGAAGGGGCTGCTGCAAGATTGCTGGTAAGGGCACAAGGAAAAAGGTGAACCAGGCAGAGCACAGACCCAGCACACGCGAGGCCCTGAGGTCCCCCCCAGCACTGCCTGGCCCCTCTGAACATCCCCAAAGCAGCTCAAGGGGTCCCCAAGAAGTGCCACACCTGAGCACCTGAGGAGGGGGCCCCTGAATGCCACCCTCCAATGATGCCAGGAGATAAAGATCAGTCCCGTCTCTATGCCTCATTATGTCTGACACGTGGTACGAGTTTTTCTTAGAAGATTTCAGAGACCAAAGGGCGAGCGCACCAGTGTTATCGGCAGGAGGCCAGGCTCCATCCCAGATCTGCATGGACCCCAAGCCGGGTGTGTCCCCACAGCAAAACACAAAACAAAACAAAACAGAGGTTAGAGATTTGGACTGGGCATTTAGGAGGTTTTTGCAGGCCTCGAATGTGTGAGGTCCCGGGTTCAATCTCAATACCAACCCGCCTCCCCAATGATTTTAGCACAAAAACAAACAAACAAACAAAAATTAAAATAGTAATAGAGGTGAGTGGACTCACAGGGGTTAAGGCATTCGCCCTGCACACAGGCAAGCCTGGCTCATCTCTGCCATCATACATGGTCCCCTAAGCACCTCCAGAAGTGACCCCTGAGCACAGAGCTGGGAGTAAGCCCCAAGCACAGCCAGGTGAGGCCCCAAAGCCAAGAGTAAACAAATACAAAATAAAATAGTAATAGCTGCCAGCAATGAGGCTTCCAGCAATGAGTACTAAGCACCAGAGGCTTCCCCGGCCAGTTGTGAGTCGAACCCATCCCTCCAGAAGAGGGGATGGGCTTTGGGCGGAATAAGCACCTCGCCCAGAACCTGGCGGCTGGAGAAGCAAGTGTGTGACCAAAGCCCTGCACAGTTGGGGGCCTGGCCCTCCTCGCAAGCTGCCCTTCTCCCCCAGATTCTGCTGTCTGATGCGGAAGGCAGAGTGGACCCGAGCACAACTTCCAGCTCAGCCCTGACACCCCAGATAGCACCCGCAGAAGCAGCCTGCGAATCCTTGTGGGTCTGCAGTTCCGCGGAAAGCAGAGTCAGCAGAGCTAGAGGCAGGACCTTTGAACTTGAAAACCGCAGCCGGAGCCTTCCCTGAGCCGCGGCTTTCTGGCCCCAATCAATCTCCGCTCCAAACGAACTCCCTGAACTGCAGCCTGCCCACTTCTGGGGTGAATCACCCGGCAGGGCAACCCCAGGCAGGCTCTGGGGGCGTGCGGAGAGCCAGGCAGAGAGGCAGCCCCGGGCTCTGGGTAGCCCATCTCCCGCTCACTTCCTCCCACCGGGACTGCTTTGGCTTCTGGATCTCAGGGGGCGAGAGGGGGGTGTATCCAGAAGAGGGAATCCCAGATGAGATGCTCTCACTGAGCCACTTATCTCTAACGCTGCTCTTTGGTTCAACTTTCAAACCAGGCGTTGTCAAATACACTCGGAAGCAGAGGGAGCGTGCATGAGTAGCTGTCACTCAGCTCTGGGTTTATTTTGAGAAGGGTGGGGAGGTCTGTCCACCCTCTCTCTCCACCCAACAAGGGTGTCTTCATTGCCACACAGTTACCCTCACGGCCTGGGGGGTTGGACTGTTAACATGCGCTGGGGTGGGGGGTGGGGGAGGGATCAGCCACTCAGGGAAGTCCCTAATTGTCCAACTCAGGGGAGAGACCAGAGGAACTGGAAGCATCTTACAGGGTCCAGGTGAGCCGCAGAGAGGAAAGGGGGGGTTCTAAAAGTCAGGGTGCTAGGTTGAGTAATCCCACCCAGCTAAGGGCCACCGCTTCCCGGGGTGGCCAGGAGGCTGTGGCCAGGTCTCGCCCCTCCAGGAAGTAACGGCACACAGCCCAAAGTTGAGGTGCAGCTGCAGAACCAGGGCCTGGACGCGGGGATCCCGGGTTGGAGGTCAAGCTCATCATCCCGGAGGGGGCAAAGCACTGGCCCAAGGTCACCGGCGCTGCGCTGCGCTCCGTGCCGGGGCCCCCGCTTCTCTCTCCGGGGTTCCGGAGGCCAGGGCCCCCCACCAAGACCCGACTGGCCCCGGGGGTGCAGCCCGGGCAGTGGTCCCGCTATCGGGCAGGGGGTGGGTGACTGGCCCCGAGTCTCCGCGGGATCCCCGAGGGCTCTGGAGCGGAGGGGGGAGATCTATATTAAGATGTCCCCAGCGGAATGTATCTATTACTGTGTTCATACAAAATGACTAATTTTATTAAGGAGTAGAATTAAGATGAATGTTTATATGGTTGCTGGACTAAGGGAAGGAAAAACACACCCATAGATGGCATTTCACATTTAGTTGGGTCTTCTTCCTGAAAGAGTTTGTCCTAGAAGAAGCTTCCCCCTAGAGAGGGACCATACATCCATTGATTGTATGACCTCGCCTATGTATAATTGCTACCCCAACTCCCTCATGATTTGGGAGATAACTAAAGCTGTAAGAGTCAGCAAGGAAAAAAATCAAGAGAGAATCCAAGAGGAATGAAGGAGATTCATGGAAGGAGAATCAGAGGAGAATTGAGATGAGATTGGAAGAAACTGCAATCGATACCAACCAGCCTGGCCCTCATTCCCTGTCATCCACCCATGGCCATCGGCTGTCCAAGGGTCGGGGAAGCAGCCTGAGACCATCAAATTCAGCCGGGGTGCGGGGGGTGGAAGGAGAAGAGAGAGAGGAGAGAGAGAGAGGGCTTCATATTTATTTTTTGAATACACAACATGAAATGACAAACCAGTTCTTTGAAACAATTACCATTTGTGTTTGCTTTCAATAAAAGAAAAAATTAAAGTACTTTATTGATATAAAAAATAATCAAATTTTTTTCAGTTTCAGTACCCAGTAAGGTTAAGTGCCTTTTACTCCCAGGATAAGACTCTGGATTTACTCCTTTCAGTGTCCAGAGATCATAGATATAATGGCAGGGAGAGAGCCCGGACCTCCACCTTTCAAGTCACATGCTTGTTCCACTGATCTATCCCGCTGGGTATAATAATATTCATTTTTAAATGTGTGAGTCTTACCAACTCACGCATATTCAGTGACTCTATTCCCAAGTCAGATTGCAGCAATGCCAAATCCTGAAACTGTGGTTTGAGTTCTGACATAAATCACAGCAAGTAAGGTAAGAATTAGTCGAATGACCCCTGGGTGAACAGGCCGAGCAGGTGGATGACATCTCTGTGGTTCTCACAGTCAAACCAGTCCCAGAGCAAAGGGAAGATCCTTTGGGAGTATCGCTGGGAGGAGCTTGACAATCACACACTAGCCTTTTGGGGTTTCTATTTCACTAGAACCGTGGGATATCTGGGGATCATATGGGATACTGCGACTCGAACCAAGTGCAAGGCAAGCACCCTCTCCAACTATACTATGGCACAAACTGTCTTTATTATGGGCTCACTCACTGACTTTTTAACATAAAAGCGAAAGAATATTTCATAATGGGTCAGAGAGAGAACAGCTATCTTGCATAAGAGCATCTGCCTTGCATAAGGCTGACAGGGGCAGGATTCTGAGCACTGCCCAAAGGAACACCTGAGAACCGCCAGGAATAAACCCCTCGGCAAATTCAGAACCCAAACCAAAACAAAACAAAATGTCTTCGTATACTAAAAAACCGGGGCTGGAGTGATAGCACAGCGGTAGGGCATTTGCCTTGCAAGCGGACAACATGGCTGACCCAAGTTCGATCCCTCGGCCCCTCTCGGACAGCCCAGCTAGCTACTGAGAGTATCTCGCCCGCACGGCAAAGCCTCGCAGACTCCCTGTGACGAATTCGATATGCCAAACACAGTAACATCAAGTCTCACAATGGAGAAGTTACTGGGCCCGCTGGAGTAAATCAATGAACAACGGGAGGACAGTGAGACAGTGACAGTGACTCAAAAAACATGCAAATCTGAGGGCAAAGACAAGCTTAGTGACAAAGAGTGCGGGGTGCAGGGTGGTTCTGCTGCCACTGAAAAGAGCACCCCAACATTACAGGTTGTGCAGGCAGGCTGGTAAGGGCAAGGGATACAACGGACCCTGAATCTCATGAACACATGACTAATGAAGAAGAATGGAAAAAGCCAAGAAAGCAAAGCACAGGATCACCCCAGGGGAGCGAAGGGCCCTGTGAGTACAGCAGAAATGGCAGCATCCAGGAGACCGAGGCCCCCGGGGTCAGCAGCATGTTTCACAGACACTCATGGCACACTCACGATGCCCAGGGTCAGCTGCACACACACCTCTCCTCCCCGGCCTCAGGGCTCCTCCTACCAGCCAGGGGATTACAGCTGGCTTCACCCTAGAATACCCTGCCCCCACAGAATCAATGTAGATATTAGTGACAATGAAAAGGCGAGAGGCCTAGCCCATGTGTCCCTGATATAGCCAGCCAAGTTACTGAAAGTACGCAAACAACACAATCTTCACTTTTGCTGCCTTGCACGCAACTTGTCCAATTCAATCCCCGGATCCCATATGATTCCCCCAAGCAAACACCAAGACTGATAAGTGAGTGCAGAACCCAGAGTCACCCATGAGTATCACAATGTGGCAGAAAAATGAAACTAAACCAAACAAAATTGGACGCATACAAAATAGAAAGTTTGGGGCTGAAAGATAGTACAGCAGGTGGGGCAGATTCATCAATCACACATCCCCGGCCTTGGCAATCCCTAAATTAGCTTTCTGAGTTTTCATTCTTACCAGACCCAGTGATGACTGGGAGAACATATGTGATGTCCAGATTCAACATGGGTTGGCTCTGTGCAAGGGAAGCACACTTGTGTGTACTATCTCTCCGGCTCCATTCAGCTTTGTTATGTGTTCCCTCATTCAATATTTAAACATAAAGTCAAAAAATATTCCTTAGTGGGTAGAAGAAAACAGCAGGGAGGGCATTTGCCTTCCAAGAGGCTGACAGGGGCTGATCCCTGAGCACCACCAAAAGTAACCCCTGTGAACAGTCAGGAATAACGTGTGAGTATTTCAGGCCCAAAACAAAAAGAAAATCATTTTGTTGATATTATGAAAAGCCATGCTAATTATCCGAGGGCAAAGATAAGCATGACAGGGCTGGAGTGATAGCACAGTGGGTAAGAAGTTTGTCTTGCACGTGGCTGACCCGGGTTTGATTCCCAGCATCCCATATTGTCCCCTGAACACTGACAGAAGTAATTCTGAGTGCAGAGCTGGGAGTAACCCCTAAGCATTGCCGGGTGTGACACAAAAAGAAAAAATATATATAGATAAGTATGACAGTGAGGGCAGAGCATCCAGCTGCGCCTGGAAAGAGACCTGACTGATAAGGCAGGGGGACTGAGCACCGAGAAACCATTGTGTGATTCTACTCTCCTGACAAATGAGGTGAAAAAGTCAAGAAAGCAAAGTGAGGATCATTCTGTGGTTGAGAGTGCAGGGGGGCGAAGGGCAGCATGAGGCAGCACAGTCGCCTGGATCCAGGAGTCTGAGGCCCCCGGGGTCAGCAGCATGTTTCACACACACTCAGTACCCACACACTGCCCAGGGCTTGAGTCAGGGAGTGTTCTCAGACACACACCCACACACACGCCTCTCCTCCCCGACCTCAGGGATCCTCCTTCCAGCCAGAAGATCACTGAAGTCTTTACCTTGGAATTCCGTGCTCCCAGACAGAAAATGTATGGATTAGTGACAAGAAAAAAAGTGACGCAGCCAACATGGCTGACCCTAGTTCGATTCCTCCGCCCCTCTCGGAGAGCCCGGAAAGCTACTGAGAGTATCTCGCCCGCACGGCAGAGCCTGGCAAGTTCCCCATGACGTATTCGATATGCCAGACACAGTAACAACAAAAGTCTCCAATGGAGACGTTACTGGGCCCACTCAAGCAAATCGTTGATCAACGGGAGGGCCTTTACTTTACTTTACTTTTACTAGAACAACTCCGTGTGTCCTACTAAAAGCAGTGAAATAACAGAAAAGGCATGAACAGAATCTTCACTTTCCATATGCCCCAGATTGGTGGATATCAGGGACATAAGACCCAAGTTTCATTTCAAGAGTGAAATCTGGGTCCTGCTGAAGTCTTCCATGAACTACTGGAAGTGACCCCAGTAGTGAAATAGGGCAGCGGCTGATCAGGTAAGGCCCTAAGAAAGAAATGAACTAGTGGCTGGAGTGATAGTCCAGCAGGGTGGGCAAGGGCCTGATACACACATACAGGTTTGATCCCTGGTATCCATATGGTTCCAGAGCACTGTCGGGAGAAATTCCTCAATAATAACCAGGCATAATCCCTGAACATGGCCGGGTCTAGCACGCAAACCAAATCAAAAAACAAAAAAGTAATAAATGAAGTTGCGGGTCTGGTGCAGTAGTATAAAGGGTAAGGTACCAGCCTCGTAATCTGCTGACAAGGTTAATCCACAGCACCACCATGCGCCACTGAACACTGCTATGAGTGATCCTTCATCACAGAACCAGAAGGAATGTGGACTGTGGCCCCAAAATAAAACCAAAGAAAACACATTGAAGTGAAGGGTAGTACAAGAAGTCAAAATAGCAACGGAAGGCACTTTTTAAGGAGCCTGAGCGACAGTACAATGCAGAGGATGCTTTGCTGACATGTAGTTGATCTCGTTCAATGCCCTGCATCTCAGATGGACGCCAAAGCCCACCTAAAGTGATCCATGAGTAAAGAGCCGTGGTAACCCACCACTGAGCATCATGAGGTGTGGCCCAATAACAAAAACAAAGAAAAGGAAAGGACGTACAGAAACAGCGAAATGCACAGCTGTCAAACATCCTGGCTGTCAGAGTAATGGCCTCACAGCCCCTGCCCAGTCCCCAAAATGCCTTACGGGTCTCTCCTGGCACACGCTCCCAGGCATCTCTCACTGATGGCCCGCAGATGTTCATAGGTCTCCAGTATCACGTCCCTATAGAGCTTTCTCTCATATATGGCCAGGCACATCCACTCCTGGGGTGAGGGTTATGGCCACATGAGTGAAGGTCATTGAATCCTCAGTCAGGAGACATACAGGGGCAGGAGTCAGTGTACATCCCCAGCCCATTCCCTTGGCATTGAGGAGGGGGCCACCAGGAATCTAGAAGGTTTCAGCTCAGGGTGTCTCCCCTCGAGAAGAACAAGACTCCACTGAAAATTCCTGGGTAATAGGCCCCAGACATCATTCTAAGGAAGCTGGATCTGATAAAATGTGAGGAATCTATAGTACAAAGTTCCTGTTAGGTGTCAGCTTCACACACAGACACCCCAGGGTCAAACGCAGCACCACTGCTCCAGTGAGCACTACAGAGCAACAACTGAACACAGACCCAGAGAGACCAATAAAGTGATCCTAGATGTGGCCCCAAACACTAAGCATCCCTCCATACACATAACTCTTGTTCTAGGAATAAAAAGGGGAAACTCAATCTTCAGTGAGGTTCTCAAGTTCTGTGTAACAAATGTGCCTGTAGGACTCAGAAATCCTGGTTCAGGTTTGCCACAAATCTGTCTCAGAAAGTAGTGACTCAGTCCCAAAGATCCTCTGCTCCATATCCCTGGAACCGGAGCATCCCTGGAATTGTGCACAGCATCGTGTGAATGTGACTGTGTGACAGAGCAGAAAAGGCTCTCCAGAGCAGAAAGGACAAAAGAAGGGAAACGCATGTCCTCGGACTGAGTCACTGTTGCTGCCAGGGCACTTATGGGTCCCGCACACCCTGGGGGTCCTGATTCCATCAGTTGTGAACCCAGAGGACAGAGCCAACATGAAGCCCTGAGCGCCTCACTATGGCACAAAAATAAATACGTAAGAAAACAAAGCAGCATGATGTAGGAACAGGAAGGATATCAGGCCAGGGACGTGGATAGGGATGGTTGTCGTAGCCATTTAATACGATCCCCCAAGCAATGTCAGGTGCAATGCTGGAGTGCAGAGCCAGGAGTAACCCCTGAGAATCACTAGGTGTGGCTCATCCTCTTAAAAACCACCCAAAACAAAACAAAAAACCCAAGATCAGCCTTGGGCCCCCAGCACCCCTAGGGTCATTACCGACTGTACTTCTGCTCCAGGCCCAAACTAGTTATTTTGAAACAGTTACCAGTTTCAATCAAATGAAATATCAAGTTTTTGATTAAGGAAAAAAAATAGAAATTTCTTTAGGTTTTGAGCAGTGATTTCACCACCCAGTGAAGCTAAGAGCCTCAACCCCAAGCATTATGCTCTAGATTTCCTCTCTGTACTGCCCAGCCCTCCAATATAAAAATCACACACTTTAAAATTTCAGAATTTCAAAACCACATGGCCCTACTGCAGCCACACGACATCATATGTTATTCATAACCAGCAATA
>JAOXYA010106091.1:0-10751 GCA_028565675.1 Sorex palustris | reverse complement strand
TGGCTCTGCACTCAGGAATTACTCCTGGTGGTGCTTGGGGGACCATATGGGATGCCGGGGATTGAACCCAGGTTGGCTGTGTGCAAGGCAAACATCCTACCCACTATACTACCACTCCGGCCCAGTGTTCCAGGTCTTTAAGAGATGAGTCTAGCTTTGAAGAATCTGCCTGAGAGATAGTTCAGGCTCTTGCTTTGCATGAATCAACCTGGGTCGGGTTTGATCCTGGGCACCATATATGGTCCTTAAGCACCTTCATTTAGGACTGATCCCTGGACAAGAGCCAGGAGTAAACTCTTGAGTACCAGCAGGTGTGACCCAATACTGCCCCTCTTCAAAAAAAAATTTTTTTTTCATGGGAATGGGGAGAAATTTGGTCAAGGAATTTGTCAGAGCTATCTTTCTACTTAATTTGACCTCATGATACAGTTTCAGGATCCAAGAGAACAATGTCAACCATCATTCACTTTTTCACTTCTTTTCACACTAGAGTACACTGTGTTTAGTTCCTGTACTTAAAGACAGTCAATGGGAAGAGATGGATAAGGAGTTAGACATTTATGTTCTATACTAAGTGCACAGAAATTAAAATAACACTGGGTTTCTGGGCAGTCTCAGAAATAGAAGAGATGACACATGTTAGATTTTATAGTGAGAATAGAAGATGGGTGGATGACAAGAGAAAGGGAGAGGGAACATTCTAGAAAGAAGAAACAGCTGTGCTAGGCACAAAGGACTGAAGGAGGAAAGGATCAGAGAATGGTGAGTAAGTAGAAGTTCCTAGAACAAAAGGCAGAAGGAAAACACCCAAATGGGGTGGGGCAGAATCTATCATGAAGACCCACAGAATGTGCAAACACATGGAATTTAAGCTCATCTTTAAAACTGCAGTGCCATGTAAAAGGGTTCCTCACTGTGATCACTGGGTGTGGAGTACTTTGGTGAGGGATAGACATGTGACTTCTGCAATGACACTCTTACATGAAGGGAACTTGAACTGAGACAGAACAGATCCAATTCTTGCCATGTCTGATGAACCAGCTCCCAAACAGGACTCCTTTTACCCTCTCCCCGCAACCAGCAGTCACACAAGCCCCCATCTACCAATTCCCAGGTCCCCTCACTAGCTCCCTGAGCAATCTTGCTGTTTCCAGGATTGCGGGTTTTACCCTCTGTTTCCCACCCCACCCGAAAGTGCCCTTTGAACAATGCGAAAGAGATCCTGCCTCTTTTCTGCTGAAAACCCTTCCCATGAGTTTCTATTGACTGCCCTTAGAGTACAATCCAAGACTTCCTACCCTGCCCTCAAATTTCTCCTTGTCTGGCCTTGTTTCCCCAGACTTCTCTGCCATTGTTTATACTCCTAACCTGTGATGGATTCTTTCAGCTCATTTTCACTTAGAGCTTTTGTGCTGGCTTTCCCTTCTGCCCCACCCTCAGGCAGCTGACTGTTCTTGCCTTCCAAATAATTTAAACATCTCCTCCTCAGAGAGACTTTTCTTGGTGACTCAGTCTAAAGAAGGAACTCAGTTTCAATTCTCCGAACAGGTCTTAGGGCTCTCTGGTATTTTCCTGTTGATTTATCGCTAGACTTATTGTCTTCCTCCTCCTTCAAGTAGTCTCCAAAAATGGCAGCCATCATCTCCCTCTGTCTCTCTGCTCCCCTGATGCTCCAGCAACCACTACGTTGAGTGTCTCTTTCTCTTCCACTGGCTCTGTAGTGGCCCCGGTGACTTACTATTGAGTCAGTAGGCAAAAAGTGGCAGAAAGAATGCTCTGAAGTTCACAGCCTTACTATTATGAGTTCAATCTACTTCCATTTAACTCTTAGAATCCTGCTGTTCTGTAAGAAGTCTGAGTTGCCTGAGATGGCCATGCTGGGAGGAAGCCCAGGCTTCCATGATAGACAGGAGGTGAGGCCTGATGGAAATGAAGCAGAGACACCAGCTAATACCCAGATGCTCAGTCTAACCCTTACCACAGACTTGGGAAGGATAAATGGCTCTTGTCAAATGGCTGGCAGTTTTGCTAACTGATTCCCACACCACCCAACAGACAGTGTGTGAGTATCCCAGCAAAGTGCTACCACGAAAAAGATAGTGAAACTAGGCTCAAGATCAACATTATACAAGGACAACTGTTCTAACCCTAAAGCTTAAGGATAAAAACAGATTATCACCTCACACCAGCGAGACTAGCACACATCAAAGAATAGAAAAAGAGTAAGCAGCGGCTGGAGAGATAGCACAGTGGGTAGGGCGTTTGCCTTGCACGAGGCAGACCCGGGTTCGATTCCCAGCATCCCATATTGTCCCCTGAGCACTGCCAGGGATAATTCATGAGTGCAGAGCCAGGAGTAAACCCTGAGCATCCCTGGGTGTGACCCAAAAAAGCAAAAAAAAAAAAAAATAGAGAGAGAGAGAGAATAAGAAAAAAATAGAAAAAGAATAGAAAAACCTAGTGGTAGGGATATGGGAGAAAAGGAACCATCATCCACTGTTGGTGGGACTGTTGAGTGATTCAACCTCTATGGAAAACTGTATGGCAATATCTTGAAAAATAAGAATTGAGTTTCCATATGATCCAGCAATTTCACTTCTTGACATCTACTCCCAAGGCCTAAAAAACACAATTTGAAACAGCATTTATGCTCCTATGATCATTGCAGCACTATTCATGATAGCTAATATCTGGTAACAACCTGAGTGTCTAATCCTGAAACAGTCCTGAATAATAAAGAAATGGTGGTATACATATACACAATGAAATACTATTCAGGTAGAAGAAAAGATAAAATCATTCAGTTTGCTGCTTTGTGGCTATATTTGGAGAGTGTTTTTGCTAAGTGATGTCAGCCAGAAGAATAGGGAGAAACACAGAAAGATCTTTCATATTAGGATATAAAGAAGCCTAGTAAGGAAACAACAAGTGGCCAAAGGCAACAGAACCTGAGAATTGAATGGCAGAATTAAGCTTACTTACCAAGGCAGAGGTGTGGATAGGAGGGGACCTCATGATAATGGGGCAGGGACCTACGTCTGGCATCAGAACACTGTATACACAAAATGGCCATTATGGTATTAAAAATCATGGTGACTCAATAAAAATGATGGTGGGGAACTTCTTGCAACCCTGAAGACAAGCTGGTTGTTAGCAGTCCCCCAATTTCCACCTACCATCTTGTTGTCAATAAAGTTATTTCAAACCCACCATCATGTTTCTCATTTGATTGGCCCTTCAAAGGTGATAGAACAGGACCTCGGTGATGACATGAATGTTGTGGCCCCTGGCCAGCATCACAACCATAGCTGTGGGCCTCCACTAAGAGTGCAAGCCCCCGCATATGAAGCAGGTACCATAGCTAGAGGAGTTCAAAGCCCACGAGTACCATGACTGAGTTGTGAGCACTCTGACCTGGACCTGACCCCTGGGGAGCATCAGAGTCAGAAGTGTGCACTCTCGGTCATCACAATGACAAAGCATCAGCAGCAACAAAGAGCAGGGAACGGGACAGGACAGCAGGGTGTGTGCGGAGGTGGGTGGGAAGATGGAATAAAAGAAGTCACTAAATGTTGGAGAGGCTTTCCATGCAACAGTAAATAACTGAAACCCCCTCCCACTCAATGGAAGATTCATGCACTCAGCCTGGCTGTATCAGTACATAAACTTCGCAGATAATTGCTGAAAGTGTGAATTTGAGGTTTTGAAATTCACCTTTAACCAGAGACTGGATAAAGCAATAACGCTGGTGTTTGACAATCTGAATATTGAATTCAAAAGTCTGTGAATAGAAAGTGGAATACTGGAGGGCTGGTTTCCTTTTTCTTAAAAATAAAAAAAAAATCAGTTCTTTACGTTGTGACTAAAGATCAAAGGACTCCAGGACTCAGATGTCACTCTGGCAGTAGCTTTTTGCTCCTGTGGGGAGCATGACCCTCTCTCCTTCCTGTGGCTTCGTGGGGAGTCAGGAGGGACCTGCTCTGTTGTCTACGGCCATCCTGAAGTGAGGACTCAGAATCGAGTTGCAACAAGAAAGGAACTACAACCAGATGGTTTAAATAAAGTTTCATTTAATAAGTAAACTTAAATAGCAAACTTAAATAAAGTTTTATTTAGTTAGTAAATAAAAAATAAATAAAAACTTTAAAAGTTAGGATCAGAGTGATAATGCAACAGGTAGTGTCCTTGCCTTGCATGTGGTCAGTGCAGGTTCAATGCCTGGCACTTAATTTGATCTCCAGAGAGGTGAGCCCCAGAAAACAGAGCCAAGAGTAAGCACTGAGCACTGTGAAATGTGACCCACAAAAACCAAATCAATCCATAAATAAAATGAGGGGCCAGGGAGAGTACGCAACAAGTGGAGGTTATGCTTTGCATGCAGAAGCCTGAGTTCATTCTCTGACACCGTGCAGCTCCCCAAGCACTGCTGAGAGTGGCCAAAAGATAAAACTTAGTGGAGGGAGGGGCAATTGGAGAGATAGTATAGAGTAGGTGCTTACCTGGCATATGGCCGACCTGTTTGATTCCCGGAACCCCGTGCAGTACCCTGAACACTGCCAGGAGTGATTCCTGTGTATAGAGCTGAGAGTAACCCCTGAGCACCACTAGGTATGGCCCCCAAACCAAAATGGAAAAAAAATAATTAAATAGAACATTTTAAAATTTAAAAATAAATAAGTTTAGGGATATTAGAGTTTCACATCTCAATTCTGAATTTTGAAGATCTGTAAGCTCTGAAAACGGCTGAGTGGAGGGAAGAGAGAGATCACTGACATTTTTTGAGGGGAACGAAGTTCAGGCTAGTACACTGGCTGTGACACCCCTAAGAAAATGAAATTTTCTTGGGATGATGGCAGGTCTCAAGCCAGGGAGAGGCACTGGACATTTCTACTTGAGAATGTGAGAGGCCTGTGAAGAAATGTGGTTTTCTTGGAAAGATCTGGTGTCAACCAAAGCAAAAATGGAAGTTGTGAAGAATCTGTGGGGCACAGTGGGATGGAGAGGGCTCTCAATAGCATCCAGAAGGGTGACCCAAAGGTAGGGGCTCCCAAAGGTAGGGGCTGTCAGGCAGTTCTGCAGAATGGGGACTTTGGGAGCAGTGAAAAACACTTTTTTAAAAATTTGTTGGTAAACATGTTAAAAATGATTCATATAAATGGAACATCCAGGGTTTGAAAGAATCTATCGTTGAGTTCTCTCATCCTGTCCTTTGTTTGGCGTCATTTCTTCCAGTGGACCAGAGCGATAGTGTAGTGGGTACTTGCCTGTGTGCTGCCAACCTGGGTTTGATTCCTGACACCCCTTATAGTTCCCTGAGTGCCACCAGGAGTGATCCCTGAGCACAGTGTCAGGAGTAAACCACAGAGGCGCTTTCACCCAAGGAGTAGTGAGATGGCTCAGTGGAGAGCAGGAGGAAGGTTTACAGGCCGTGAGATTTTAGCCAATCTGAAGGCACGAAAACTTGCATTTCTGCCAGTTTACACTTGGAGCCAGGTCAGCAACCTGAAACCTTTGCTCAGGACTCTAAAGAATACTGGGGAAAGGATGCAGGTGGGGTGGGAAGCCTGGTCAATCCGCCAAGACCCTGCATCCTCCAAGGCAGCTCTGAGCCGAGGGATGAAGCCGTGGCAGAGTCAGGAGGGGGCGCTGTTTTCCAGCAGGTCGGGGGAGTTCTGATTAGGGGTGCTGGAGGTGGGGGAGGGCTTTCCTGGACTTTGTACTCTGTGAAGCTTGGCTTTGCACAAGTGTTGGCATGAACGGTCAAAGTTAATTATATGGGATGGAATGTTAGCAGTGTGTGGAAAGATAAGCTGGATAAGTAGCATTTTCTCCAACCTTTTAAGACAATAAAACTATTTTGGGGAGGAAGAGTGCATACCCAGCAATGCTCAGGGGTTACTCCTGATTATTCTATGCTCAGGGATCACTTCTGGCAGTGCTTGGGGACCATACGCGATGCTGGGATCAAAACCGGGTTGGCTGTATGCAAAGCAAATGCTCACGCCTCTGTACTATCTCTCCATCCCAAGAAAATAAAACTTTTAAGTTATTCTTTCTTATTATAAAAATAAAATGTATTTTGCATAATAGTTTTTTTTAATTTCCAAAGTGGAAAAGCCGTTCCATGACTCTCAGTTCTGTCTCTCTATACAAAAAATATAAAGGTGAATAAGAGACAAGTTGTTTGCAAACTACTCAGTTTTCATCTTAATAATGCAATTTGAGTTTCTTTGAACTGCTCTTCTTTGGGGGATAGAGACACGTACTTGGCAGTGCTCAGGGCTTGTGCCCTGGCTCTGTGCTTAGGGATTACATCTTGTGGGACTCAGGGATGACAGGAACCCAGATCAGCAATGCACAAGGCAAGAACCCACTACACCGTTGCTCTGGACCCCTGAACTGCTCTATTTCTTTTCTTTTTTTTCTTTTTGGGTCACACTCAGTGATGCACAGGGGTTACTCCTGGTTCATGCACTCAGGAATTACTCCTGGAGGTGGTTGGGGGACCATATGGGATGCTGGGAATCGAACCTGGGTCAGGCCACGTGCAAGGCAAATGCCCTACCCACTGTGCTATCATTCCAGCCCCTGAACTGCTCTATTTCTTACTCTGATTCTCAGTTAAATGTCACCAAGCAAAGGACAGGGTGACAGAACTCAACAACAGATACTTACCTTCATTTTCACCCTGTTTCAACAACAGACCACAAATTTTTGATTTTTGATTTTTTCAACAACAGAATATTTCTCTCTCTCTCTCTCTCTCTCTCTCTCTCTCTCTCTATATATATATATATATATATGTGTGTGTGTGTGTGTATGTCACTGTAGTACTGTCCTTCCAGTAACACCAGTAACACCGACACCAGTAACATCTCCATTGTGAGATTTGTTACTGTTTTTGGCATATCAAATAAGCCATGGTAGCTTGCCAGGCTCTGCCGTGTGGGCAGGATACTCTTGGTAGCTTGGCCAGGCTGTCTGAGAGGAATGGAGGAATCGAGCCTGGGTTGGCCATGTACAAAGCAAGTGCCCTACTCATTGTGCTATCGCTCCAGCCTATGTATGTGTATGTGTGTGTGTGTGTGTGTGTGTGTGTGTGTGTCTGTGTATACACATATATATACATACATATATATATGAAAACTAGACACTAACAGATTCATATCAAGCCGTTTTCTCTGATACAATCTTGACAAAAAAGTATTTGTCATGAATAGAGTCAGAAATACCTTTTAACTATCATCATGGATTTTGACTTTTCATAAACTGGTTTCAATGAAGTACAATCACTGTTTTCTCAAAAAATTAAAATACATGCAAATTATAATATTTAAATTGTTTTGCACACAAAATTAACACAGGATCCCTTCTCTCAAGGAACTTACTCTTCTTTCAACACATCTAACAAGTATGGGAAAGGAAGCAGAGCCAGTGAGATAGTACAGAAGTTAGGCACTTGCCTTACACACAGCTGACAGCTGACCCGGGTTCAATCCCTGTCACAAAGAATGGTTCCTGAATACCCTCAGGAATGATCCCTGAGCACAGAGCAAGGAGTAAGCACTCAGCACAACCAGATATGGCCCAAAAACAAAAGGAAGGAAGGAAGGAAGGAAGGAAGGAAGGAAGGAAGGAAGGAAGGAAGGAAGGAAGAAAGGTGTAATGAACAAAACTAAGATGCTCTGTCAGAACTGGGAACATCCTTCCCCCCTAGGCTGCACTGACTGATGTGGGAGTTAAGACATTTCCTCTGGGGAGAAAACTGGAATGCAGTGACAGCTAGATTCTGGCCTCTGCAAATGTGTGGGTGTGCTGGGGCCAACAGCTGAAACTATAGCGCTTCAGAAGAGGTGGCACGAGGGATGTCCAAAGTCCAGTCAAGGGTTCAGGGATCTTGGACTAGCCTAAAGATTCCTTTCAGCAGTAAATATAAGCTTTGGGAGTCCATTAGTGGGTAATAAATCCTCAAGACACTCTGACCTAAAACAATAATCACTTGACTTATCACCCACGGTCCTGGGGACTGACTGGGATCAGCAAAATGGATCTTGCCCAGGATTCCTGATCTGAGATTCCCAAGTTTATAATCAGATGATGGCAGCCACTGGAGTCCCTCCCAAAACCTTTTTTTTCCTCTCTCTGGTTCAGGGATGGAACCCAAGGCCTCACCTATGCCAGGTGTTTACTCACCCACCAAGCTTCAACTCCAGCCCAAAGTTCTTTGCTTTATGGAGGCTGTTAGTTATACTCAGCTGGGGCTTTCTGCCACAACACACCCCTTCTAGCCAAGCTTCCACCAGCATGGTCTCTGGGGAGAAGGCAGGTTTCTCAGTCTTTAGCCTCTATTCTACTGCCTCTATTCTATTAGTTGAGCAGTTTCAAGGACCAGTTCAAGGAGAGTTATAGTGTAGCACCTCTGGGTGGGAAATACAACAAAGAACTTTGTACCTCCCAGGAGAGGACTAGGTCTCACAACTGGTGCTGCTTTGTGTTTGTGTTCAGGGGTCACTCCTGGCAATACTTAGGAGACCATACATGGCACCAGAGATCAAGCTGGGGTCAGTATCATGTAAGGCAAACTCCTTGCCCTTGTACAATCTCTTCAGCATGAACTTGGGGCCACTTTTTAAAAAACATAAATACTAAGTGAGAAGTATATTATGTGAATTCTCATATTTGATTCTCACAATTTTACTTATTGCAACCATTTTGCAAAGGACGAAACGGGCAAAGAAGAAAGCGAGACCAAAGAAAGTGCATGCCTTATTCAAGATCACACAGCACTCCAGCCTCAGAATCACATGCTGTGTGCGTTCCAAATACGCGGAGAAATAGGCCTTTTCAGGGGGCTAGACCCTGAGTGTTCCGGGGACCCCAAGTAATCCTAAACTGGGCACTTGTCATAATTTTAAGGCCTGGGTCCACTTAAAATTTCATGGAAATTTTAAGACAATTTCCACTCGGAACTGAACCCTCAGTTATACACGGCATGCCATAGTCTTGTCAACTGATAAATTTGGAATAGGAGACATTAGTGCTGCCCTGCTCACAGTGGCCTTTGTGGGCACTTTCTTCAGTTGGGCCTTGCAGGGTAGGCAATATTCGAGTCATGGAGAAAAAGAAATTGCTCTTGAACTTTGAACAACATGGATTTGAACTCACAGATCCATTTATAGGTGGAATTTTTTTTAACCTAATCTTCCTCTTCCTCTGCCTACTCAACATCAAGACTATCTTTATTGCAATCCATTTTTTATTTTCTTAATGTTTCCTCTTCTGCAGTGCTAGGGATCCAACCCAGGGGGCCTCTCACATTAAAGCAAATACTTCACCACTGAGTGATGTCTCTGACTGCCACAATTTGTGGTTTTCTCATAACATTCATTTTTTTTTCCTTGCTTACTTGAAGTTAAGAATATTGGAAACAATGAAATGCTGCACAGAGCATACAGGATAGGTGTCAGTGGACTGTATCATTGGTACGGCTTCTGATCAGCAAACTATTAGTAGCTAAATTGGGGTGGAAAGGGGGAGAGTCAAAAGTTATTTGTGGATTCTTAAGTGACTCAGTGTCAGCACCTCAGCCTGAAAATTGCTCAAAGGGTCTTCCCGGTCCTCCAGGATTTAGTTCCTTTGCTCCAGGGAACACCTCTCCCCCTGCCTCCCCCCCCCCCTTTTTCTTTTCAGATAAAGCCCAGCAGGACATCAGGTTAAAAATAAGCCATTCTTTGCTTACCTATCCTTATTGGAAGGACATGTGATTCTCCCCTCCCCCTCCCAAAAGACTTTGAATTCAACTAAAATAGCTTTGTCCTACTCGACACAGAACTTTTCCACGGGTTGTATGTTCTCCTCACAGAACACAAAGAACTTTCCTCAGCAGGAAGCCTCAGTGGTTTGTTCCCTCTGCACCAGGCTCTCTTGAAAAGAACAGGGACTAGATTCCACAGGAAAGTAAAAATGGATGTACAACTTAATTCTGGCATGATTGTGTGTGCTTAGAAGGTCAGCACAAAAGTAGCAGAGGTACTCTGTGTTCAAAGTTCACTGGGAGCACTAGCGTGAGGCCCTTTGACCTTACAGGTTTGATTTCTGGCTCTGAAGGCTCTCAGCTGATTCTGGGGTGAGGTTGCTGTGTCTGTGAGCTGAGACCTACACTTAGAGTGTGATTTCCTGTTCTGCTCTCTGCTGCCGAGGCTTGGGCTACAGTCCAGCTCTTCTAGATGGAAGGGAAATCTGGGGCCACTGTTTTCCAGGAGTCTCCAAATTAGAAGCCCTGAAAGGAGAGAGTTCTTAGGCCCGGCAACCCCAGGATTTCTGAGGAAATCCTGGAAAACACTGGGATGAAAAATGACTTCCTTCCTGAAAGCCAGGCCGCCGGTGTGAGTGGGACTAGCCTGGCACTGCATGGAGGCTTGAGGACAGCTTCCAGAGGGGAAGATCAAATAGTTGTTTTGCCTGATGAATGGTAGAGTCCTAACTTAAGACCAGGAGACTGTCAGAGTGATTCAGTTTTCTCTGCACACAGCACACTTAGTACAGATAAAGCAACGCTAGGCAACTGGACTAAAGGAGATGCATGCACTCCTGCAGGCTACTTAAAAAGAGTTTCTTTTTGGTCTGGGATCTAACGTAATATCAGAATCACTGTCACTGTCACTATCCTCACATTGTTCATCGATTTGTTCGAGTAGGCCCAGTAATGTCTCCATTGTGACAATTGTTACTGTATTTGGCATATCGAATAC
>JAOXYA010106047.1:0-10752 GCA_028565675.1 Sorex palustris | reverse complement strand
TTTGTTGCTTTATGTTCCCCAGATGAATGCAATCTTTCTGTGTCTATCCCGCTCTTTCTGACTCATTTCGCTTAACAATATAGAGATTAAAAAAGATAGCCAACTTTACCTCAAGACCTGGATCTAGCTGTAGGAATATTTATGGTTATAATTCTTTTTTTTTTTTTGCCTTTTGGGTCATACCCAAGGATGCTCGGGGGTTACTCTTGGCTTTGCACTCAGGAATTACTCCTGGTGGTGCTTGGGGGACCATATGGGATGCCAGGGATTGAACTCAGGTCAGCCGTGTGCAAGGCAAATTCCCTACCTGCTGTACTATCACTGCAGCCCTATTGTTATAATTTGTAAGCTGTACAGTGCAGTACAATATGCCTACCGGATTGTAGGGAACACATAAATACTTAATTTAGTGGAGAAATAGAAAAACAGTGCTGCTTTATGACCTTCCTTCTACCAGTACATTATATTCATCTATCAACCCTAGAGAAAGATTAAAAACTGAACCAAAAAAGGAGATTTAAACTATTTGATATTTCCTATTTAATATCTTTCCTGATAAGTGTTGTGCTCCTAACCTTTTGTCTCTATTTGTGCTTTTAAAAATATTTTAGGCATGAAAATGAGAGACAATTATTTATTTAAAATAGAGACCATGATATGTGAAGTGTGATTGATAGAACACTAATTAATAGATATTACATCGAGCCAGAGAGTCAGTACAGGGGAGTAAGATACTTTCTTTGCATGTGGCTGACCCCAGTTTATTCCTAACACAAATATGGTCTCCAAGTACCATGAAGGACCACTCCTAAGCACAAAGCTAGGAATATACCCTAGGTATTGATCAAACCCCACCTCCTGGTGGGGAGCAAGTTATAAATAAGTAAAATAAATAAATAAATAAACAAATACTACAATTGCAAATAAGCATTCTTATTTATTTTCCTTGTACAATCTTGTTCATTCTTCTACTCCCTGCTTCAATATTACAAATTTCTCAACATTTCTCCTCACCCAGTAAACATTTTCACTAATGAAATTTACACTATATAACCTTTTGAAATAAAATTCTTTACACTCTCCTAAATGTACATAAATCAGATGCTAAAAAAAAAAATACTGATCAAGGGAGCCAGAGAGATAGTACGGTGCATAAGGCATTTGCCTTGCATGCAGCCAACCCTAGTTCAATCCTTGATAACGCATATGGTTCCAATATTGATCAAGGACTCTTGTTTATGCTCTACTAAATAATTTAAAATGTTTGTCATTAGATTATTCGTAGCACATAAAGAAATGCTGTAAAATTTCTTTAATAAGGCCTAGAGGATCAAGTATTTTATTTTGTCCAAAGAAATCCAACATCATCCCTGGCTTTCCTATTTTTTCCTATAGATAGTTTTTGTATTTATCTTTTTTTTTCTGGTGATGTAAAAGGATAATGCAAAGTTTTACTCAACATGTCCCAAAGTTACAAAAGTTTCACAACTGTACTCTGAATCAAAGAGTCTGAAGTCCTAAAACAGTCAAGGAACAACTTCTAGATTCAACACTCCAACTTCTCTGTGTCACAGGCTTGGAATGTCAAGAAGGGTAGGGGTGTTTGATTTGGCAGACATCTACTCCCTTAGAAACTTACCTTAAGGGTCTCACAAACATCAAGCCAATTGACAATGGAGAGAACCACCTAATAAAATGACAGGTCAAAATAATTTATTTTATTCAGGTAAAAATAGCAAAGTCTTGAAAGTAAAATAGTGGTCAAGTCTCTTGATTTTGGATGACAGAGACCCAATTAAAATTGGTTCAATCAAAGAAAGAAGTGGTTTGTGTTACTGGAAAATCCAGGAAGATCTGACTTCAGAGTCTTCTGCAGATAATCCAACATTTTGGCCTATACTCTCTCATTCTCTGTCTTGCTTCTGCTCTCAGAGCAGTTTCTCCATATGTGACCCTCATTTTCTCAGACTGTGAGCTGAGGACAGAGTAGATAATAATGAGTGTTGGAGAATAGAATGTGAAGAAACTGTGCAGTGCCAAGATATAAGAAATCTGTAGTTAATTCTACATATACAGAGAGCACAGGAGAAAGGTCTCCACAAATAATTTTCATAGAGTACCACATAATAATAGCAAAATTTATTGAACATTACTTAAATACCAAGCACTTGGCTAAACAATAAACCTCATTGAACCTAAAAGAGATAGTCCTTGACTTAGTGTGTCAAATTTTTCACAATTACTCAACCTTCCAGATTCTAACTCAAAAGTGTCAGAGGGACCCTGTCTCTCTTGACACCAGGCCAAGTTCCTATTTCTGAGTTGTCAGTAAAAGACTTGTCCCATATTTTCCCTCCACAAAGAATCCCTCAGCCAAGGAATGTGCCTCACCCAAAGTTATTACCTCTTCATCAAAGGTACCAAGATTCAGCTAGCTTGTCTCAAATTAGCAGACTGTAAAGAAATTCCTATGGGCTCTTCAGAGGCCTCTGTCATAACTGCATCAGTGTTACCTGACCCTTTACTCAGTTGTGTTTCCCCCTTTTCTATGTGTTCCCAAGTGTGTACCTCGTTAAAACACCGGTACACAAAGTTCCATCTAGGATACTTGTTGTTTCCAGGTAACCAACCTCAATCAAGCCCAAGGCCAGTGCCAGTGACCTTTATCATAAAGTTGCTCTTTAAATCAAGTTTGTTGACTTTCCCTGCATGTCTCCAAAGAGACATCACGAAACAAATTATGAAGTTTTTTAATGAGCCCTTTCCAAATAGAACCAAAAAAATGTCCCCATGGTAGCCTCAGAAAGGTAGCATAATTTTATGTGAATTGTGAACCCAGTCAACAATTTTTCAAGGTAAATATTTTATAGCCTCTATTACAAGTCTGAACAGAAGCCTTAATCATAATGGTTTACTCTTTCCTGTCTTCCTGGAAAATTAAACTCTTTGATGAACAGCCTGAAGTTAGCAGCTTCTCTTTTCTGCAATTTTACAATGTGTAACACAACAGAAACTGTAGAGATAAATGGTTTCTTTGAGGAGTAACACAGAGTCCTAAACTCGTAGATAACTGTGAATC
The DNA here is from genome assembly GCA_028565675.1 of Sorex palustris. Classification (NCBI taxonomy): domain Eukaryota; kingdom Metazoa; phylum Chordata; class Mammalia; order Eulipotyphla; family Soricidae; genus Sorex; species Sorex palustris. The sequence continues at coordinate 7,673 of JAOXYA010106047.1, read as the reverse complement.
TTCTAACTATCTACTATTTTGAAGGTGGATACAGACAGTGTTGCCAAGGCCAAACCTTCATGTGAATTGCAATAGAAATCATATAAGGAAAACAAGAACATAGAGCACCCTGATTATCTAATCCTTCTTTCTCAAATTTTCAGAAAACAGTGAGGTTTTACATTTAATTTTTTTCAGTTGGTGTGGCTGGTTCCCATAATATGGGAGTTCCAAAAAGATTCCATCTTCTTCTAAGTATCTCCATTAATTTGAGAACATTTGCAACTCCACCTTTAGAAATTTTATTTCTAATATCAGCTATTTACCAGGTACTTTTGCCCTTTTAATCCTTCATACTTTAAAGTAAGTATAACACAGTTTACTAACAACTTCATAAAAGGGAAACTTTGATGACTACATTGTTATATAAAGGGAAACCTCATATTCACTGAAGTTCTTATTTCTTCAAGGTAATTCATATACATTACCTAATTTGATCTTTATTTTATTCTATACTGTCACTTTATTATTCTTCTTTAATTCTGAGGTAAAAGAATTTTAGAGAAGTAGGTAAATTGTCCTAGATCACACAAATAGGAAGAACTAGTCATGAGCTATACATATGGATCTGCCTAACTTCATAGTATCATCTTATGAAAGCAATGAGCTCATAGAGATTATCATCATGACAAAAATGTGGAAAGAAAATAGAAGCTAAGGCATAACAAATACTTGACCTCATGAGAATCACTGTACTAGGCCCTGAAGCCAAAGATAATGTGAGTCTACATAAAATGTAACATGAAGCTGAAGAAATCCTGAGATAAATGACTATTTCCCAACAAATGATATTTATGACAGAGAAAGGCCATGTTCTCTGTAAACAAGGCCAGAAACATCTATAAGCTGGTAGAGATTTCAGGTACCAGAGACATCTGTCTTCCCACTAATGTCCATAGACCACATTCAAAACAAGCTTAGCCTGCCCTAAAGAGTATTTTGAATAGTCAGAGAGACAGCACAGAGGTTAACATGCTTGCCTTACATGAGGCTGACACCGGTTCAATCCCCAACATCATATCTGGTCTCCTGAGCAGCACCAGGAGTGATGCCTGAGCATTGAGCTCTGAGCACTACTGAATGCAGCCCAAATCCCCTTTTTCCCTATCTTCTATGTAAAAGGGCTTTGGAGATGGGCCTAGAAGGGAATCACTAGAATGTCTCTATATAAGGAATGACTTTATTTCAAATAAAATAGCATTACGTTCTCCCAACAATACTTAAGAGTTTAAAGTTGAAAACATCTTCCTACCTATACCTTTAATTTTCCAAATACACAAAGGTCCTTATAGGTTTTGTTATGTTTACACAAAACTGACCTAAGCTCAAAAGAACTTTCCACTGGGATTTCTATTCATTAATTTTCTTCTTAGCACTTAGCTAGGAATGTTAGGCATGGGACTTAATATCATGATATGATGGAAATCGAGCAAGTTCTTAAAAATATGGGTTTTAAAATCAAATTTTCCTTAATTCAAATCTCAGTTGTAAGATTTACTAGCATATGGACCTTGACAAGTTGCTTAATCTTTCTGTGCTGTGGTTTTCATAGGAATGAAGGGGAGATTAGAAAGTATCTGATGCAGCTATTGGAAAGGTCAGATGACATAGCACAAAGCATTTATGGTATATCTTTGATTCTTCCATCATTATCATGCATTGAAAGAAAGGAGTTGGGAGTTGAAAGAAATTTATAATGAGATTTTGCTCATCTGCCATGTAGCACATTGCTAATTAGAAAGGATGTTTGGCTGAAGAAATATTAAAATCACTTTGCTCACTACCTTTAAGCAAGAATCCAAAATGTTAGTAATTAGCAAGCATTTTTCTGATTGTTAACAATCTTCAGTTTACATTTCCAAACATAAACTACTTTATAAAATCACACTGTTCACTGTTCTCCCGTTGTTCATTGATTTGCTCGAGTGGGCCCAGTAACATCTCCATTGTGAGACTTGTTGTTACTGTGTTGAGCATATTGAATACATCACAGTAGCTTGGGAGGCTTTGCTGGGCAGGCAAGATACTCTCAGTAGCTAGCCAGGCTCTCCAAGAGGGGTGGAGAAATTGAACCCGGGTCGGCAGCATGCAAGATAAATGCCCTACTGCTGTGCTATCGCAGCTCCACCCCTCTTTGAGAGGCCAGCAAGCTACCGAGAGTATCTCGCCTACACGGCAGAGCCTGACAAGCTACCCGTGACATATCCGATATGCCAAACACAGTAACAACAAGTCTCAAAATGGAGACATTACTGGGCCCACTCGAGTAAATGGTTGAACAATGGGAAGACAGTGACACATTATAAAATCACAATGAGATAGAAAAATATTTTACATTTTTATGAAACTAAAAAATACATAGCATCTATGGAAAATCACATGCTTCCAAAATCTGTTTTGTAGTAATAAAAAAATCTTAAATTTATTTTCTAGAAAGTAAAAAAATGTTGAACCATCTACTTTTATCTTGCTTGTACCATTATTATAAGCAAGATAGTTATCCTTTTGTGAGTACATTTTTCAAATTGAGTACATTGTCTCTCAGATGCACTGTTTAGAATTCAAATTACCTGACTCAAATCTCAGCTTTACCAATAATGTCAGATATGTAATATTCTTTGGCATCTCTGTCCTTCACGGTTCTCTTTTTTCCCATCAGTCATCAACTCCTAACTATAGCAGACATGGTACACTGCCGGCTTCACCTTTATTTTTCTATACTATTTACAAACAGGGCTGGAGCGATAGCACAGCAGGTAGGGCGTTTGCCTTGCAAGAGGCCAACATGGTCGACCCGAGTTCGATACCTCCGCCCCTCTCGGAGAGCCCGGCAAGCTACCGAGAGTATCTCGCCCACATGGCAAAGCCTGCCAAGCTTTGGTGCCGTAGTCAATATGCCAAACACAGTAACAATGGTCACAATGGAGATGTTACTGGGCCAAACACAGTAACAATTGTCACAATGGAGATGTTACTGAGCCTGCTCGAGCAAATCGATGAACAACAGGAGAACAGTGACAATGATTTACAAACCAAAAAAGCTCTCCACACAATTCAGAGGTTGACACCCCCCTTCCCAGGTTCTAAATAGGAATAGACATGTGTCTTCTCTTATACTACTGAGTCACAGGAAGACATCTGTTAGTATCTTTTGGAAAATTGTTTTGTCTAATAAAATGATAGATACACAGAAGAGCATCTACCCTTCCATCCTGCTTTAAGTCTTAGCAGTCTGAGGATGTGCTGTTTAAAGTTGCTCAGATATCATGTAACCAACCATGATGCAAAAGTGAAATACTGAAATAGACTCATAGACAGCTGGAGAGATAGTACAGAGGGCAAGTTGCCTTAGATGCAGCCGACCCAGGCTCAATTCCTGGCATCCCATATAGTCCCCCAAGCACTTCCAAGAGTGATTCCTGAGTACAGAGCCGAGAGGAATCCCTGGGCACTGCTGGGTATGACTCAACCTTCCTCCTACCCCCCCCGCAAAAAAATGATTCATAGCCCTAACAATATTGAACTGCTGAACTGACTCTGTAACAACCTACTTTACTACTTGATATTCTATAAAAAAAATAAATAAATCACAGTGATCAAGTCACATTTAGTTGTCTTTCCTATTATTTATAGCAAACATATCCTAATTTCTGTCCCATTTCAGAGTTCTTGGTAAGAGTGAGATATGTTAAGTGGAAGCTCAGACAGAGGTTAGTCCACTGCACTTAAATCTACTACTTTCCCAGTAAAGTCAACTTCATTCTGCATAATAGTTCAACTACTAGCTAATTCAATTAACTGCTACCCCATTAATATCCTTTAGCTTGACTTCAAATTACAGTTAATAATACTTTATGGGGTTGCTTCAAGAAATATGCCAATTGGAGGCAGCATCTATTGTCAAAGGGAAATAATTATCCCGATAAAGGTATAGAATTTAGGAGCCAGAGAAATAGAGACAGTGGGTAAGGTAACTTTCCTTTCACATGACTGATTCGGTTAGATTCCTAGCACCATAAATAGTCCCCCAAAATACGAAAGATCCCTGAGTGCAGAATCAATAGTGAGTCTTGAATACAGCTGGTATGTGACCAAAGAAACTAAATAAAATAAAATAATTTTTTTAAAAAAAGGTAGAAATTGTTGGAGAGGTCTGATTGGAAAATCACTCAGGTTTTCTTTGTTTTGTTTTCCCCAAAACCATTCACAAATTAATACCTAGCAGCAAGAAGAAGAATTAAAAATGGTGATGGTAGATTTTTCAAAAGAAAGTAACTCGAAGTAGAAATGCAAAATTCCATAGCTTCTTTGAAAAACAAACTGGTTACTGTATTTAAAAGATTTAATAGAGTTATCATATGGCCTAGCAATTTTATGTCTTGGCCAAGATACTAAAAAAAATTCAAACAGCTTGAAAATAGGTATCCAAACAAATACATGTACTTGCATATTCACAGCAGCAGTATTCACAATAGCCAAAAGATAAAACAACATAAAATTTTTTTCAGTTGACAAATGGATAAACAACATATGGTATATCCATACAATGGTATATTATAAAATGATGAAATCAATTATGATACATACCACAACATATGTAAACCTTAAAACCCTATTAAATGAAGGAGGTCATTAATAAAAGAGAATAGTGTATGATTCTATTTTTATTTGTATGAAACGTCCAGAATAAACAAGTTTCTAGAAAGAGAAGATAGATTAGTGGTTGTCTGAGGAATAATGGGAAATGGGGACTGACAGCTAATGGGTATCAGGCTTATTTGGGGCTGATAAAAAAATAACTCTGAAATTGATTGTAGTTATTGTTGTGCAACTCTTTGAATACAGCAAAACCCATTAAATTATAAGCTTTAAATAAATGCTTAATTTTTATCTCGAAAAAGCTATTGTATTTTTAAGGCAGGAAAGCATGACTCCAATAACAGAAGACTGGGAGAAGTCCTGGGAAGAGTTAACTTCTGAAGATGTTTCCAAAAATGTATTCAATTTTGAAAACCAAATTTCTATAATAAAATATGAAGAGAAGGCAAGAAGTTACTGCTTTTAGAAACTTGCTTTTAGAAACTTAACTGGGTGAGGGGACTGGGGAATACAACCAGAAGAAATCTGAAAAGTCAACATTTAGTACATTCTTGTTCTAATCAGTTCAGAGGTTAATAACCTTTACTGTACTAAATATAACAGAAAATAAAAGTTTATTCACATAAGTTTGGTCACTGTTTAAAGATAACATACCAGTCTAACCTCTCTTTGATTAAATAGCTCATTATTTGCCATGAACTGTTAGTAACTTGCGAAATGGATTTGCTTACAAAGCCTTTTTCTGGTAACAATTATCTTTAGATAAAAAGTTTCTGTCCACTGAGTTGGGACATGCTTATGAAGACATCAAAAGCTCTTTTACATTTGATGACTTATATCAGTGAGCTCAAAGTTCCTGAGAGAAATTACTTTCTAACAAAAGTTACATACACTCAGCTTACTGCGCATTTCCCAGGATTTTCTTCAAATACCAGATATTATGACAGAACTATTCTGTTTTTGTTTTTGATTTTTTTGCTTTTGGGGTCACACCCGGTGATGTACAGGGGTTATTCCTGGGTCTGCACTCAGGAATTACTCCTGGCAGTGCTCAGGGGACCATATAGGATACTGGGAATCGAACCCGGGTCAGCCACGTGCAAGACAAACGCCCTACCTGCTGTGCTATGGCTCCAGCCCCCAACACAGAACTGTTTTGAAGAGGACTGAAAGGCAATTCTTTCAAAATATATCTTCCAAATATTTTGTCTGGATGGCTTCTTCTGCTTTGTGACATTTTATTTATTTTTCATAATATTTAAAATTTTTATTTAATTATTAGAATTCTATAGAATTTTCAATTCAATATAATGTCAGGGATATAATTTTATACCTGTATATGTATAAATACCCTCTACCCAATTTTTGACACTGCCCTAACCCCCACACCAAAAAGAAGATCCCTCAACCTAATAATAATATTATTGTTTTCCTTTGTGACACTTAGGATAAAAAGTTTTTTAACTGAGATAGGAATTTCAAGATAAAAATCTCTTGAAGAGCAAAAACAATTGAAAAGGCAATTTAAAAGGGCTGTGACTATTAATATCCCCTTGACCTGGACACAGTTATCCAAAGCCAGGATAGGAAGTGGAGAAATAAAGATTTGACAAAGAGATACCACAAGTTTGACTATAATTCAGATCCCATGGAATAGTTTTAATTTCCAGTGTTGCCCACCATGTCTCTGGTTTCAAAAAGATATGTAGTGGTCCTTTCAAACGCATCAGTACAAAGCCATAATATATAAAGTGATCGTTAACATGCACTTATCCAAAATTTTGATTTTCATGGGGAACAAAAATTAAGAAAAGAACAAATTAATAAAAAATGAGAAATGGATGAAAAAGACTTGTAAACAAAGGCAGAGATGCCAAATTTCTCCCTGTAATCCATTCTTATGAATCCTTGAATGTCCATGCTTAGGACATTTCTTAAACCTTTTCTTAAATCTTCTAATGGCAGATTTTTAATCTCTTACATTAAAAAATCTACAATATTACAATATATAAAGTACATCTTGGTAGACATAATATAAGTATTATTCCAGCGTTGCCAGTTTTAATTAAATTATCTTAAGCAAATATTTTGCCTTCAGATTCAATAATGTACTAAGATGTATTGCAACCTTACCATCTAAGACTTATATGCAATACAGTGTTTATAATCCTCATAACAACATGTAGAGTAGTTACAGTTATTCTTAATTGTAAAGTTGAGGGAAATCAGTAGTAAACTAACTCAGGATGGTATGTTCAATAAACTAGTCTCTAAGTTTCAACAAATATGTATGTTCTGAGCCAGAAATAGAACTCAGTGATAGAGCACTTGGCATGCCAATGTAAGATCCTGAGTTCAATACTTCGCACTGCCAAAAAAATTAAAAAGCAACAAATATGTATATCTCAATTCATTATCTTACCTGACTCATTTTACTACCACGTAGAAAGTACTTACTGAAAAGAATTTCTTATTACAAACATGCTGACAATACCATTTTGTTTATTAATTGGCCATACAGATCCGAATAGAACTTTTGAAGACCATATTAACCACTGTGATATCAGTAAAATTACATTCAATAGCAAAATAGCTGTAGTAAAAAGATACCAAAAGCACAATTTTTAGATGTGTAACTGAAACTAATTTAATGTTATAATACAATGTTATCTTAAAATAAATATATTGCCATATGCCTATATAAGATATTAATAAATATTAAAAATACTCAGTACTCTTTGGAAATGTGATTCTAGAATTAAGGCATTTGAGTTACAAGATAATCCTGGAGCATCTAATAGTGTGCAAAGAAATAAGGAAGTGATAAAAAAATTGCCTGTACATATGAGAAAGACCCATCATCAACCTAATAAAAAATTTCTCAGTAAAAAAAAATGAAAAATAATAAAGTTAGTATAAGTTTACATGGACATTAATTATTGAGTAAACATAGTGAGACAGAGAATACATCTTTCTTACATTATGATTCCACATCAGAATACAAAAATAAATAAAGGAACATAAATTTACTATTA
>JAOXYA010106026.1:0-10752 GCA_028565675.1 Sorex palustris | reverse complement strand
ATCCCCACCCAAGGAGGGACAAGCTTCCCCAGGGGAAGCACCTCCGAGGGCTGCCAAGGACCGGCCACCCCCATTTCAACCCTCCCCCTGCCTCAATGGCAGACAATTTCCTCCATAATCTCCCTCTACTTGGGCATTATGGTTTGCAATATAGATACTGAGAGGCTATTATGTTTGGTCCTTTATCTACTTTCAGCACGCATCTCCCATCCCGAACAATTCCTCCTGATTTATTAAGGAGCTGTGGACTCGGGGTGCTATGAGGAATTGCTCTTTGAAGGAAAGGAAAGCAAGTTCTAGGCCTTACCCAGGCTTTTGGGTCCTTGTCTTTCTGACAGAAAAGAATTTCAGGAGAAGACAAGCTGTGAAGTAAAAACATTTTATTTGAAAGTTTTTGAGGAAGGGGAAGGAGGGAGAAGAAGAGAGTATCGCACTCAAAAGATAATGTGGCTTCTTCAAAGGCGGAGAGAGGCCCAGCACACATACCAACATTAGACATGAAAACATCTCAAGAGGAGAGATGCAGACAACACATGTGCTTGGGTACCACAAATACGTGCTTGGCCATGACAGACACATAGACACAAGTAGCACATGGGCTCAGGAAGCATATGTGTGCACTTCCTTTGTTCAAGTTGGCTTTTTGTAGGGTTTGTCCAACCTGCCCAGGTGGGACTTTCTACCTGGATAAGGGTCCATTGCTAGGTTGGTTGCCAAGGGGGTAGAGTTGGGAGTGGTTACTGTTCTTTGAAATTCTTTTTCTTCATCGTTGTTCCTTCTGAAGCTTCTTTTGTGTGTGTGTGGGGGGGGGTGGGTGGGAGGGGAGCCGAGGGGAGGAGTCCAGCCTTCTCTGGTCTGTTCTTCCAGGTAAAAGTCTTATCAGGCCTACTTTCCTTGTGTCCACAATGTGAGTCCTGACAGCCTGAGAGCTATTCAGTTATTACTTCTCTTAATTAATGGTTATTCATTCTTTTACTATCCCTATCTACCTGACTGCCTCAAAGACTCTCTTTCTGTTTGTATTTCTGGTGCTGCAGTTAATCTTTCAAGGCAAATGGGTGCCTTGGATTAACTGAGAAAATAACAACTGGGAAATACAAAAATCAAACAATACAAACCAACAAACCAAATTTAATGTATTATGTAAAGTCTGGGATTAAGGCTGTAGAAAGGAAGAAACAGAGTCCAACAGGACAATTAGGCTGAAATGGGGTTTATTGAATGAGAACACTACCAAGATCTTGTGGCTCTCACAAGCCTCTGGAGAGGCTAGAGAAAAACCAAGTCAGCTTTTGTTTTAGTGGAGAGGTGGGAGGTGGGGAGGGGATTGTATTGAAGTAAAGGAGGCCTGGGGTGGGAATTGGTTAGCTAGTCCCAAGGCCAGGTAAGTAGTCTTTTGTTGTGGGTTCCAGAGATTCTGGAGATGAGAAATCCCAGGAGCTTCGGCAGAACTGCATACACAGGTTTCAGCCTGTCCTATTCTGACTTGACCAACATAATATGTCATGATTTTTCTTTATTTTTTTAAAAAAATTTATTTATTTATTTTTAAATTTTTATTAGTGAAACTCCATGAGGGGCTGGAGCAATAGCACAGCAGGGAGGGTGTTTGCCTTGCATGCAACTGACCCGGGTTTGATTCCCGGCATCCTATATGGTCCCTGAGCACCGCCAGGAGTAATTCCTGAGTGCAGAGCCAGGAGTAACCCCGGTGCATCACTGGTTGTGACCTAAAAAGCAAAAAAAAAAAAAATTAAATAAATAGAATAAAAGGGACACAGTTGCATACATCAAATCCTCATTCTATCCCCAGCACTATATATCATCCCTTGCATACTGCAAGAGCCAGGAATAGCCCCTGAGCTCTCCTGGATGTAGCTCCTAAACTCCAAAAAATTAAAAAAGGAAAAAGGAAAGAAAAAAGATAATAAATGAATTCTTTCAGAGTTTTGGAGGTCAGAAGTCTGGAATCAGTGTTACTGCATAGAAATTAGCATTGCAGGGCTACTGGTCCTTCCTCTTGTTCTTTTTTTTTTTTTTCTTGAGCAACAGTGGAGAAACAACTCCTCATTCTTTTTAGACATTTTTCTGCATAATGTAATATTTTGTTAGTCCAAATAATTAACTTATTTCATAGATAATAGTTTCTTGCTCCAGAATTTTTGTATGTGTATATATACACATATTCATAAATACATAAATGTTTGTTTTCAAATATAATGTAAAAATTAAGGAGAATGTTTAGTTTGTATTATAAGTAATATTTTATTTTTAATCACAAATATTTCTATTACATAATATACATAAAAGGTTATATACATAATTTTCACAGAGCATCTGTTCACACACCTCCATATGTTGTTTCTACACACAGGTAGTGGCTCCTAAGAAAGCTCGCCTATCAGAAGCTCAGAAAGCCTTGGGTGAGATTATGCAACTTTTGAATAAGAAGCGAGCAGAATTAACAGAAGTTGAACGTCGTTTAGAAAATTTACAGAAAACATTTAAAGAGAAAACAGATGAAAAGGCTCGTTTAGAAGACCAAGTAGAACTTTGTGCTAAGAAGCTTGAAAGAGCCTCAAAACTAATTGGAGGATTAGGTGGAGAAAAAACCAGGTCAGCTTTCTACTAATTTTAACAAAATGGAAGACTGTGACTTTCTTTGGGTGTTTATCACGACTACTGATTTTGAAATGGCTGCTTGAGCTTGTGGGACATTCTTCAAACCACCTCTTCAAACAAGAGTATCAGTGTCAAGGATAATGCTTGTAGTTTGCTTGCAAATGGTTGAAAAAGAAGTAAATTATAGCATATTTTTAATTTAAGTGCTAAGTGTTCAGTTTTTCATTGTACAACTATTTATGATCTTTTTTTGTTTATATTTATTTATTGAATCACTGTGGGAAAAGTTACAAAGCTTTCAGGTTTAAGTTGCGGTCATACAATGATCAAACACCTTTTCCTTCACCAGTACTTATTTTTCACCTCCAGGAACCCCATTATACCACCCTCCCACCCCTCCCAATGCCTGTGAGGCAGATGATTTCTATTTAACTCTCTCTCTACTTTGATTACATTCATTATTTCAACAAAAGATGCAACATTATTATTTATAATTTCCTCCCAACATTCAGAACTGCTGAAAAGGCATTGTGAAATAATTTGTTTTCTATTGCTGGTAATGCAGACCATATAATTTTGGATTTCTGATATTTTACTAATTAAGTCTGGGGGGATTTCTACCAAAAGCTGGATAATTGTGAGATTGGTCTGTATGCCTCTGGGGCCATGGCCGTGCCAGAGAGCTGCTCGTGGGGAGCAACTCATGGCCTCGGTAGGGTGTGAAGAATGTGCCAGTTCTCCCCCCGCCCCATCCCATGAGTCTGAAATTGCCCCATCACCACCGTCTCATACCTGGCTGTCCAATAAACTCTGAGGTGGCAGCCACCATGCTGCCGGGGTGGCGGGGGAGGGAAGGCAGAAGAGACAGATACCTTTTCCCTCCTGTTGGGGGGCACAGTGCCTTAGTTTAATGCATAGTCCATTCACATTTCTGCTGCAAGCTGCTGAGTTCTGAATTAGGTCCATGTGCCTCTGGGACCGTAGCCGTGCTGGAGAGCTGCTCGTGGGGGACAACTGTGGCCTTGGTGGGGTGTGAAGAACCCCTCTCTATTATTTCTTTAAATATTGTTTCTTCATCAAATTTGCCTTCCTGTTCTTCTGGGACTCCAGTGATTCTTATATGATTCTTATTGAGCTCATCCTATATAGTTCTCTAGTGCTGTTCAGGTTTTTTTCAGACTATTTTTAACCCTCTGTTGGTTTCTAGTAGTTTCTTCCATCTCATCTTGGAGCTTTTTGTCTTATTGTTCAACTGCTATTGATCTGCTATTCAGAGTATCTATTGATTTTTTATATCACCTCCCATATTCTTTATTTCTGATTGTAGTTATTTTTCAGTACTCATCAGATCTTCTGCATTCCTGATTTTGTTGACTACCAGTGCTATTATTTCTTTGATCTCATTAAACATCCTCACAATAGTGTTGCGAAAGTCTTTGGGGAATTACTGAGTTCTTTGGTGCCATTTGAGCCCTCTGTGTTCTTGTTTTTGCTCAGTGAGCTTGGTAGACATCTATGCATCTTCCCATTGGGTCTGCTGTGCTCCTGCTGTGCTGTGAGAGGTGTGGAATTTGGAGGAGCTCTCATACCTGGATGCTCAGATGTTGCAGTCAGGTGTTGTGGAGTGGGGCTCCTTGGTATAGCAGTGTTTGGGTGTGGAATCTACTAGACCTACTGGAATGGAGGAGACCCTGCCCATCCCTATTACAAATAGGCGTTGGAGCTGTCACCAGGCAACTGATGTATTGGAAAGGAATGTCAGTGATTCAGACGTCAGACCTAGCTGCAGATCTAGGTTCTCTTGCTTGCTAGAGATCAGGTGTCTATGTTGATTTTTTGTTTGTTTATTTTTGTTTTGTGGGTCACATGTGGCAATGCTCAGGTGTTATTCCTAGATCTACACACAGGAATTACTCCTGGCAGTGCTCAGGGGACCATATGGAATGCTGCGAACAGAACCAGGGTCGGCCATGTGTGAGGCAAATGCCCTACTCACTGAACTATCACTCTAGCCCCTGAATTAAGTTTTATTAAGTTTGTTTAGTTAGTTTTTAATCACCATGAGATAGCTACAAAACTGTTCATGATTGGGTTTTAGTCATACAATGTTCCAATACCTGTCCCTTCACCAGTGTAAATTCCCCACCACCAATGTCCCCAGTTTTCCTCCCACAAGCCCCCAGCCTACCTCTATGGCAGGAAATTTTTCCTCTCTCTCTCTCTTTCTCTCTTTCTCACTCTCTTTCTTTCTTCAGTATGCAGGCATGCATTCAGCATGCAGTTCTTATCCAGAGTGATCATTTCCAACTACCTTTGTCATAGTGGCTCCTTCTCTATCTCAACTGCCTACTCCATGAGCACCCGAAGCATGCTTCCAACAGTGTGCAAATCGTCCTGGTCCAGGTTTCTACTTTCCTTGGGTAACAGTCTCTGTTATGTTTCTAAATATTCCACAAATTAGTTCAGTCATTTTATTTCTGTTCCTCTCCTTTTTTTATTTTTTTAATTTTATTTTCATAAGGTTGTTCACATTAATTAATTACATTCCTTATTTCAGCACCAATCGCACCACAATTACACCTTCCCACCACCATTATTTCAAATTTTCCCACCACCATTCAAGCCTGCCTGCCAGGAGAGATGCTAGGTAATTTATTTTATGTTGCTTATTATGAATATCATGAGAGGTTGTGCAGCCATGAAAGCCGCTGTACACATCTAGAATTCAAAATTGTAAATGGTATGGGTCCACAGACATCTCTGTAGGGAGCTAATCCATTTTGAGATTCATTTGGGAGTCTCTGGATCAAGGCTGTTGATGCGCTGAGATGGCACCCAGAAACTGATCATGGGTGTGACAGTCAGGACCCTAAGTGGACAGGATAAAGGGACAGGCTGGACCATCTCCACTGCTGCCATGTGGCCAGGACTCTTAGTCTTTAAACCCTTGTATCTGAGTTTTGCTTCTGGATGCATGTGGCCACCAGGGTTTCATCTAGGGTTGGTGGAGAGGGCATACCCACTGCACCTGAGGTGCCTCGGTGGCATTGGCTCAGTGGGGGATTTGGAGGGCTCTCCTGCGAGCTGCTGTCTACTGGAACCCACTGCTGTGTCTCTGGATCAAGGCCATTGATACGTTGAGATAGCACCCAGGCGTTCATGGGCAAGACAGCCAGGGCCCCAAGCAGACAGGGAGACAGGAATATTCTTCTCCTTCTGACTTATTTCACTAAAAGTGATATTCTCCATGTCTATCCATTTACAAATGAATTTCATAACTTTATTTTTTCTGAAAATGCATAGTGTTCCACTGTGTAGATGTACCATAAAGCTACAACTCCAATGAATGAAAGGCAAAGTTTCTCTTCTTTTGAGTTTTGGTGCTTGGGCTTTAGCAGGTAGCAATTCTAACTCTCACTGCTACTATCACTGCTACGATGTTACCCTGAGCTTGAGACCCAATGGATTTGAGAAAATAGAAAATTAAAAGATGATTTTTCCCAAGTCTGAAATTGAGGACTTCTTTCTTGCTTCTCAATTCCTAACTATAGAACTTCTTCCAATCTATATTTATATCATGGTACTCTCACATTTTCAGTTCAGGTGCAGATGATACTGAAGGAAAAAATGGTTGCTCACTGCCACCTCAATGGTATTTTGAATTCTGGTATTCTCTGATATTCACTGCATAGTGACAATTCATTAAAAAGAGCAATTTACATGTGAAAATTAAACTACTAAAACCATGAAAATTTAGATTTTTTACTTTTAATGTGTATAGGTATAAAAGTAAAGCATGCAAGTAAGATTTTTTTATAGTTAAATGAACAATGAATCCTTATGTCTCTCTGAAGAACAGCTTAGCAAGAATCCAAAACTCAATTCTAAATGCTGAATTTCTTTTTCTCAACTTTGGAATGCATTAACTCTGATTTTTTAAGAAAAAATGGCTATCAGATGCCTAATTGAAATATTTGTCTTGTCTTACAGTAGCCCCTTCAGTTCTTCTCGTAAAAATGGTTTCTAGTTTGTGAAGTTCCTGAGATGTTGCGTATCCATGAAATTCTGTATGGTTCTTTCAAATATAAATAGGAATCTAGGTGGGTAAAGTATTCTTCATAAGTCATTCTTTTCATTGAGTTTTTAAACCATATCCCATCATTGTTTTCAGACCCACAGAGTATTTATTTGATAAATCTGCCATAAATCTTAATAGGATGCTCCTTTGTCTGCAATTTCTTTCCTTGATCTTGCTGCTGTTAGTACTCTATCTATACCTCTGGTTTTCATCCTTCTGATTAGGATGTATCTTGGGTCTTTTAATTTGTTTCTCTTTAATTGGTACCTTTCAGACCTCTTGAAGTTGGGTACATGTACTCTTCAACTATAGAAACTTCTCAGTAAAATGATCTCTTTAAATAATGCTTCTTCATTGAAATTGCTTTCTCGGGTCACTGAGATTCCAATGATTCTTAGGTTGTTCTTTTGAATTAATCCCAGATTTCTTTTTTCTGCTGTTCATTTGTTTTGAGGCTTTTTTCATCTTCTGATGTTGTCTAGAGGTTTTCTGCATCTTATCTTGAAAATTGGTGACTTTGTTTTCAGTTAATGTCACTCCACTTCTGAGGCCTTGCAGTAAATTTTTTATTTCACCTATCAAACTCTTTAGTTCGGTGATTTATTTGCAGTTTTCTCATTTTTGATCTCATATCCTCATATGTATTATTGTCTGTCTGTTCCATTGTTTCTTTGAACTCATTAAACATCTTCCATGTTTATGCTATGAAGTCTTTATCTGAGAGGTTATACATTTGGTTAGTATTAATTGAGTTTTCACTGCTACAGTCTTTGTTCATTAAGCATGGTGGCATTCTGCGCTACATCCCCATTGTTCCTATTGCAAACTGGGAGAAAATCTGTCCAGTTCACTGCTTGTCTCCATCCACCACTGAGATTTCTGGATGAACCAGCTATTTGTTGTTTTCTTTATTCCCCATCAAAGTTATCCAATGTAATGTATTTTTACTTGTTTAGAGTTTCTTGCATTGGCCCAGAAGAAGCTGTGTTCTGTGTGGGAGATGGAGGAGCGGTGTGTTTTTACAGCAGCCCATTAACAGCCGTACCACTGGGGTGATCTCACTCCCCTACCTTGATGTTAGTTCACCATGATGTTAGTTTAGTCTCTCTCCCTGGATGTGCATATTCTGGGCACCCAGAGGCAGATACCTGGCATATGCCTATTTGAATTTCCTTAAAGTGCTTAAATATTTCTACCTGTTTCTCTAGAGTTTGGTTTCTGCCTTGCACACAAAGCCATATGTGTCTGTCCTATAGTAGGATACTCATTTTATAGATTTTCAAAGGAGTACAAAATAAGGAAATGTAAGGCATCAAATGATAACAAACACTTGGCCCAGGATGGAAAAATGAGAATACCAAGAAAAAGGGGAAAGAGAGAGAAAGATAAAACATAATTAAAGTAATAGAAGGGTATTTGTTGACAGTCTTGGAAACTTTAATAATAAATTTTTTGAGATAAACTTGTTAATGAGATGGGGTGGGATAAGAGGGAACCTTGAGACACTGGTGGAGGAGTGCTGATATCATGGTGGGTTTAGAGTTAGAACATTTAAACCTAAAAATCTCTTAGCAATATTGTAAATCATGGTGCCTAAATAAAATAAATATGTAGCACTGTCCTCCCGTGTTCATCAATTTGCTTGAGTGGGCACCAGTAATGTCACCATTGTGAGACTTGTTATTACTATTTTTGGCATATTGAATATGCCACGGAGAGCTTGCCAGGCTCTGCCATGCGGGTCGAGAAAATAAATATGTAAATAAATAAAATATATTGATTGTGTCACAGAAAAAGAGAAAGCAAAGGAACAAAATACAAAACCAGAAAACAGAAAGAAACAAAGAAACAGAAAAGGAACACTAGCTATAATTTTAACACCATTATTCATTTAGTTCATATCTCTGAAATATCATTGAAGTACAATTCTTCTTCCCCAGAAATATCCTTTTCAAGGGTCAGGGAAATACCTCAAGATGTAAGTAAATTCCTAGCCTGTATTTGAATCCTACAACCTTGTCATCACTGCAGCAATTCAGGACTCTCAGGTATAGCCTTTGTAATTAACTCCACTGGCCTTAGCAGTACATGGACCACCAGACCCTGCTCCACACTAAACCATAAACCCAGCCTTGCTGGCCGTTTCTCTGCCCCCATCTATCACTACCAACAGCTTCCAGGCAATGAGGACAACAAATGGAAAGGTGGATTTTTAACTAAAGGAAGAGAAATGCTTTTTATTGTCCTAAGGTCCCCAGTGCTGTACATCCTATCTTTTGAAATTTATTATGTATACACAGCTAGGCACTTAGCTTCAAAATGTCTCTAGATAGGACATATTTTGTAAATATTTAGAGTATTCTAATGTTGGTAGAAAAATTTCTTGGCTTGTCAGTGTTTTTAGAAAATTTCAGTCTTTAAAAAATAAACCTTCCTGATTTTTCCCTTTATGAATAAATATGCCTAAAGTCAGTTCCAATAACATTTTTTCTAACAGATATTAAAATAAGTTCTAGAACCTTCTGTCTGTTGCTCCACCATCTCCTGTGAGATTTGCCTCTGTCTGATATCACTGGGCCTGTTCCAGGACTGAAGACAGAACCCCTCTTTACTGGGTGGGTCCCAACAGCCTCCATACCGACCTGTTCCATTTAAGGTCTCCCAGGACAGTTTCTGTCTGACCTCCTGCTTGATGCTACTTCATTGAAGGTGAGGCTTGCCTCCTGTTGATATGTTTGGGTCTATAGATTTGCTTAACAAATTACACACTGTTCACAGTTATTCCTTCCTGTCATTCTGTGAGGAAAGACAGAGAAGACAGAGCACAATCTACAGTTTTCTAGGGGGGTAAACTCCAAAGATTCAGTATCAGCATAACAAGAACACTACAAAACCAATAGGAAAAACACATAGTAGTCCACCGAGCTCAAATAGTGAAAAAAAAACACCAAAGACGTAAACAATACCATTAAATCTTAAGATAGTGTCTTTAGTGACAATATAATGAGGATGTTCAAGGAGTTCAAAGAAATATTAACACAAGTAGTCATCAAAGCACAAGAAAATTTGAGAATCAAAATTAATAAACTATTACAAACATTACAGAAATGAAGAATGTAATAGGTGATTTAAAACATAAATAGAAGTTCTGAACAGCAGCAAAATAACAGTAGCTGAGGAAATGATCAAGGAACCCCAAGATGACAAGAGGGAAAACTGCTAGAAAACAGCAAAAGGTGGCAAATTGCCTATAAAGAAATGAATAGAATATCAGAAAACTATGGAATGAGTTCAAAAAGAACAATATAAGAATCATTAGGTTCCCTGAAGAACAGAAAGGCAAATGTGATGAAGAAACAATAGTTAGAGAAATCAAACATTAGTTAAATAGTAAAAGAAATAAACTATTTAACAATAAAAATAGTTAAATAAGAAATTCTCAGAGTTGAGAATTACAGGCACCAAGATCTAAGAGGCCCAAAGAGTCTTAGTGAAAATAGACCAAATTAGGAAAATTTAAACTCAAATGACAAAATCCAAATATAAAGACAGAATATTGAATGCAGCAAGATCAAGAAAGAAACATACACAAAGAAGATCCCATAGATTAATAGGAGATCAATAAAATGAGTCTCTATGAGACATAATAATATGGAATATAGTACAAAAACATCAAAATGAATACTTTAGCTATATTATTATTATATTTGAAGAAACTATACAGAGATTCATGGATAGGCAACAGCTTAAAAAATTTATAACCTTGGAGCCAGTTTTGCAGGAAGCATTAAACAAGCTCCTTTAATGGACAGGAGAAACTTTTCATCATGTGACAGAAGAAATTTTCCATCATTTGGCATTGAGTATGGTACTCACTAACTGTGCATATGGTTATCCTCGACTAGATTAAGGAAGGTTAAAACATATAGCAATTCTTAATCACACATTGAATTTTATTGCTTTATTTTCTGATAATTCTATTTGTTAATCCTGTAAGTTTTATTGGACCAGTAACATGAAATAAATTTGTTATATGCTTGCCAAGGGGGTAA
>JAOXYA010106017.1:0-10752 GCA_028565675.1 Sorex palustris | reverse complement strand
AAAAAAAAAAAAAAAAAAAAAAAAAAAAAAAAAAAAAAAAAAAAAAGGTCTGCTAGCATTCCAATAACAAGGTGAATTGAATCTTATGAAGAGCAAGGCAGCAACCATCCAATTTTACATCTACAACCTTAGCTACATGTGACAACGTCACTACAGCATTTATGTATCTCAAGCATTTTAAAGGTTTGAACTGCCACTGCTCAAAAAAGTGGGACTCTATTATACTCTGTATTGTACTGTGCTGAAATGAAGGAGTAGGAAGAGAAAGTACGATTCGTATGTTACTACTGAGAAAAACACACTTTGTTTTCTTCCCAATATTGGGCTGTTCCTTTCTCACACAAGGAATGTGCCGGAGCAGAGGGTGGGAAGGCGTGAGTGGGAGCGGAGGCACGCAGTGCTTCATTTCAGTAAATACTCTGCAAACTTCAGAGATGACCAAGCAGTTTTCAAGTAAGACATTCCTGATATTGTCAAACAGAACTGCAAGGAACTGTTTTTGTGGACTGCAAAGATACAGAAAATTTAAGAGTACATGCTTTCAGTGAGTGTCCCTGGTGCCAAAAAAGCAAGCTCTTCCTCCACTATTCAGCCTGTACGGCCCCCTAAGCTTTGTGTCACTTTCCTCAGATAAAAAGCTAAGAAATCAGATGCCCCTGGAATTCTTGTGGAATACTTGCACAAATGTGTCTATTAAACGGTAACACTATACTGGCTCAGTGGCAGGCCCTGTGTTTTTCATGTATGAAGCACTGGTTGATCACCAACAGCATATATACGCATAAAACTCAAGTTGCAAACCCTTTCTGAAACAAAATATTTTGTCTTGTGGGGTACACCCGGCAGTGCTCAGGGTTTACTCCTGGCTCTACATTCAGGAATCACTCTTGGCGTCGCTTAGGGGATCATTGGGATGACAGGGATTGAACCAGGGTTGGTAGTGTGCAAAGCTAGCATCCCACCCACTGTACTATCTCTCCATCCCCCAAAAAATGTATTTCTAGTGCCTCATATTTATAATGACAAAGTCTTATGCTCTTATTTAAATTACTAATCTAGTGTCACTCTGTTTTACCTATATGATTCCTAGTTTCTGGTCTGAAACATGAGGAGCTTAGAAGCTACCACCGTTCACACAACCAGAAAAAAAATGCTGAAAGGATGAAAAACCAACAACTCTTCTTAGCTCCATTATGAAACTTATATTACAGAAAACCCATTGCTCACCAAATTGAAGAGACGGCAAGACACAGAAAATCATAACTTAGCTGAGCAGAAAGCCATGAGTAGAAATCTCCTGGGAACCCAGAACCAGTGTAGGAGACCCTAAACTATAATTGATGCAATTGCTGGAGGATTAGTGGATCTGTATAGACAAGTCTTGAGAGTTTTGTAAAATCTCCCAGAGGTTGGGGGTGTGGAGGGGGGGTGGTGATCTTAGAGGAGCCACCTGAAGGTTAATCCCAGGAACTCTAGCATGTTCTCAAAATAAAAATGAAAACAATTCTGTGCCTTGGGGGGGTGGGGGGGGTAGTGAGGAGAGAGAGGGGGGAGGCAGAGAGAGAGGGGGGGGGAGTCACTTAAAAACATGCCAGATCATTCTATTTTCACAAAAACAACCTTTCAAATAAATGATCCCTAGTGCCTACTCTACTGAATTTTGCGAGAAACTAACTCACGGAGGGGAAATACCCAACTCCAACCCTCTCTCACAAGCCTTTATGGTTCAACTAAGAAGTGAAAACAAAAAACAACCCAGGAAGCACTTATGTATGATACAGCCAGGGTGCACTCTCTGAACCCTAATCATACAGGACAATATAGATTAGGGTTCAGAGACTGGTAACTTACATAGTGGTAGGGCATTTATTTGCCTTGCATGCAGCCAGCCCGGCTGAGCCAGGTTCAGTTCCGCCCCTCTCGGAGAGCCCAGAGTGCTACCGAGAGTATCTTGCCCACAAGGCAAAGTCTGGCAAGCTACCCGTGATGTATTCAATATGCCAAACACAGTAATGAGAAGTCTCAAAATGGAGACGTTACTGGGCCCGCTCGAGCAAATTGATGAACAACGGGAGGACAGTGCTACAGTGCTAATATGTATTACAGGACAATATAAATTGCCTTCCCCTAATACGGTATCACCACCATCATAAGGCTCGAATACAACTAAAAGAACTCAACATCTCACTGGCCTGAAGGTCCCTCAAAGTGACCAAGTGTATGCTTCACCTTCAGGAGCCTTTGTTCAAGCCTGGAATCAACAGGTGTGGTTCAAAACAAAGAACTGGGCATCCCAGACCTACTTCAGAAATCTTTAGAGAAATTCAAAGACAAAAGAGCACCAGAAGAGAGAGGATTGTTGCAAAGTGTAACTTGTCCTCCTAATAGTTCTCCTAATCAGAAAAAACACCGTTTTTCTGACATAATTTCTAGAGCATTTAAAAAGTAGTGCCTTGGGAACAGACAGATACAATGGATGAGCCGCTTTCCTTACACACAAGAGACTAGAATTCCTGGCACCTCCTGTGGTTCTTTAAACCTCCTCAGGAGAGAGCCCTGAGGACAGAGCCAGGAGTAAGCCCAGAGGCAAAGCTGGGAGTACCTCCCACCCAAACACACAAAAGTGGTTCTTTTTCTTCCAGTCATCTTTACTTTTCATTTGCCAACCCTTTTGGAACCAGGCATCAAAGAGTAAACATTAAAAAAATATAGGGGAGACAGTGATAGTATAATGGGTAGGGTGCTTGCCTTGAATGCAGTCAACCCAGGGTGGAGCCCTGGCACCCCACATGGTCGGCTGAGTCCACCAGCAATAACCTTGAGCACAGGAGTAATCCCCAAGGACAGCTCAGTGTGGCAAACAACAACAACAACAACAACAACAACAACAAAGCAAAAAATTACAAAGAATTTTTCCTGGAAGGGTGGTGGGGGGAGCATTTAGAAAAACTCTGAGACAACCTACATGGGACAACCTACACTATGTAAATATCATGTGACAACCTTCACCATGTAAACAGCCTTGACTCACAATCTCATGACTAATCTTGGTAGAGAAGCCAGGCCGGCCAATGAAAAGTCACAGGTACACTGGTGTGCAGCTGAAAACTCTGGGGCCTACTCAGAGTAGGGATGGATAGCCTCCCACCACCCCTCATACTGCTGGAAGCCGCAGCAGCCACCCAACATTCCACAGCCTCCACCACAGAAACAGATTCGCTTCGCGACAAATCTCAGAAAAGGTGACAAGCTAAGCTGATGAAAGTCTCAGGTACAACAGTCTTCAGGCTGAAAACTCTGAGGCCTCCTTGAGAGTAAAGCAGACCAAAACGCATTCCAGTTCCACAGTTCCTGGAGCTCCTACAATGAGCAGCCACATACAGAGCCCACACGAGACCTCCACATTCCTCAATACTGACAACCCAGTAGGAGCACAGCAAAATATGAGGGAAAGTAACACAGATGCCCACAAAGCTCAATAAGTGAAAACACAGAAGGCTCAACCAGCAACAGCTTAGTCAACCCTCAGACAAGGACCTAATGGCCCCACTATGAAGTAGAACAATTCCCACAAATTTTCTTTTACTTAAGTATTTTTCGGTAATTCCATTAGCCATTTAGTTGCAACAAGCAATTTAAGTTATTCTGTGCCTATTAAGGGGCAGTTGGGGACAGGCAGGGTGGGGGAGGTCTGGGAACAATGGTGGAGGGAAGGTCACAGGAGTGGTAGGATTGGTGCTAAAACACAAAATGTCCAAAACAACTATATTATGAGCAACTTCTCAGAGGATCCTGATTCTCTGAGAACCAGTGGTTTGTTTTAATAAGCACCCCACCCAATCTCCACACACATTGCTTCATACTTACAGGCTGCGGCTGTTCTGCAATACAGCAGTTGAAACACAACCAGAATTCACTCATGCTTAATAGTCCCAGATATAAATGAGCACCAATGAAGTTTCCAAAGATCTCAAATTGGGAGGCTTTACACAATATGCTCCTCAATATGATGAATGTCCAACGATGACAAAAAAACTTCTATTACTTCTCTGTGCTTTGGTCCCGTATACAGTTAATTTCATAAAGAGTAAGTCAGTCCCTTCTTCACTTCTGATGCTACACAGATTTGCTTCTGAACCACAACAAAGGTATTAAGAACTGTATCTTGATTCAGACATGTATCAGGTAGCCTAGAAGAAAAGGAAAAGAAAACAAGTTACTTTATTATCCTCAGAAGTTTTCACTAGTCTATGACTTAAGTAAAAAATTAAAGTTACATTTCTCCAAATGTAAACAATGGGAAAATAATCAAGACTTGAATAAACGGAATTTTTCTACTTTATCACTTTTTGAGTGTAAGGAATATAACAGTGGAAAAAAGCCAAATGCATTCATGGAGTAGCCTATTATATAACTTTTAAAAACGTGAGTTATTTTAATAAGAATATCTTAATCACAAACTAAAATGCCATAATTACCACATAAACTCCAAATCCAGAGAACACTCAAATTTTCATAAGGATTTCTTCATCTAATGCATTTGTATTCACAGACAACCCAGATAATAAGTGGCGTTAACACTCACCCCTACTTGGGTAATCAAGCAGCTATAATACATTAGTAACTATAAAAAAAAATCTCACCTTGACTGATATCAGCATTATATAGGAAAGCCTGATGGGATTAAGTTATGCCTCCTTTCATAATAGCTCCTTGACACCACCATAACTGGAATGCGTTATCAGTCAAATACTTTATATCCTGCCATGGGCAACAGAGCTGATTCTATTACAATGGGTGTCAGGAGTTTTTCTATCCAAAACTGGACAAAGAGACTATAATTTCTTTCTGGCTGCCAAACTTAATCACACATGTTCCATAATTCATGAAGTAGGTTATTCTGTAACAATGACAAGAAGCAAAAAGAAGGGAAATCCAGATGACATGGTCTCTGGTTCTAGTCTTCCTCACTAACCATCAGTTCTACCTATATAGCTAAGGTTTGACTGGGGAGCAGGGGAGAAGGGGAAGGGGAAGAACAGAAGAACACACACAACTAGCAGTACTCAGGGGTTACTCCTGGATGCATGCTCAGGAATCATTCCTGGCCTTGCTCAGGGGACCACATGGGGTACTGGGACCGAACATGGGTCAGTCAGTTTAAAGCAAGCGCCCTACCTATACTATCTCTCCAACCCTCTAAGGTTTTGGTAAGGCAATTTCTTTCCTTCTTTAACCTGACGCTACACTGCAGGGGATCTCTAGCACAGCAAGCAGCCCATTACAAGCATCAAACAAGGATATCCAGTAGAGAGCTACACAGCTGAAGATAGGAGAAGTCTATTATCACATTATAATTTGAGCAATACATGTCAAATTCCAGGAAAAGCAGTATCATAAGAACAACGCTAAGGAATAGCATCTAGGTGTTGGGTAGACAGACAAAGAAAGAGTACAGGGAGAAGACACTCACCTTGCATGTGGCTGACCCAAATTCAAGCCCCAACACTGGCTTCTATGGTCCCCTAGGCACAGGCCTAAGCACAGAGCCAGGAATAGTTCTGAGCACTTCTAGGTATGAACTCCCTCACCAGGACAGCAGCAAACACCTCAAATACTGTGCACAGACACCACAACCAAAGGGTGCAACACCTAGCAAATGATACCATCAAACTGTGACCTTCAGACAGAGCAGCAGAGGAAATAAAGCAAAGGGAATAATTAATTAACTAATGCTATCTAAACAAAGAGTAGCAAAGGGTAGACAGAGAAAATCTACAAAAGGAGACAGCACAGCAATTACAAAATTGTCCTGTACGTAGCAACCCAGGTTTGATCCCGGGTGCCATTGGGAGTGATCCCTGAGTGTAAAAGACAGGAGCAAGCCCTGGAAACTGCTATGTGTGATCCTAACACCTGTTCCCTAAAAGAGCTACATTCGAAATTAAAATTCTAGAATAAGACCCAACACCATAAAATATCTATAGATCATAAGGAGAAATGTTACACAACATCAGCATTAAAGATGTCGGTGAGGGGCCAAAGTGATAGCACAGAGGGCAGGACATCTGCCTTACACACGGCAAACCCAGGTTCAATTCCCAGCATCCCATATGGTCCCCTGAGTACTACCAGGAGTAATTACTGAGTGCATCGCTGGGTGTGAACCAAAAGGCAAAAAAACAATGAAAGTCCTAATTAATGAAGATAATAGCTGCAAAGCATATAATCAGCAGATTATACCTAAAATATAAAGAACTCAAGGCTGGAGAGACAGTACAAAGGGCAGGGCACTTGCCTTGCACCTGACTAACCCAGGTCTGATCCCCAATACCACATTATGGACCCCCGAAGTGATCACCAGGAGTGATCCCAGCGCCAGGAGTAAACCCTGAGCACAGTCAGCTGTGTCCTAAATAAAATATTCCATACGGGCTAGGGACATAGTTCAGAGTGCTTGCCTTACACATGGCAGACCCAGGCTCTATCTATCCCCAGCCTCTGTATTACCCACCAAGCCCACCCAGGAGAGACCCCTGAGCGCAGAGCCAGGAATAAGCCCTCTGGGTATGGCAGTCAGCATAGCAGGGTGCGGCCCCAAATCAAAGTAAAACCAAAATAATTCTGTAAAATATGAGGAACTCAAATAATTTTTTTTAATGAGAAGGTGAGCTTGGTGTATGGCTCCAGCCAAAAGTTACTGCACGTGACTCTCATTTGGAGGGCCTGGATTTGATCCCCTGGAATGGGTCTCCCCAAGCACCATCTGGAGTAGTCTTGGTAGCGTCTCCTACACCCAGCACCACCAGGTGTGGCAACCCAAAATCAGGAACCATCAAAAAATGGGGGAGGGCACAGAAAATTTAAGCAGAGAACATAAATAAGGTAAGAGGGCATATGAAAATGTGCTGGTCACCACTGATTATCAAGGAAATTGCAAATTAAAACCAGGGTAAGATACAATCTCACAACTGTAAGAAAAAGATTGTTGGTGGAAATGTAAAATAATACAGTAATTTTGGATAATGTATGGAACTTCTTCAAGTTCTGAAGCTGAAGATAAAACTACTATGCAATCCAACAACACTATTTCTGGAAATCTATGCAAAGAACAGAAAAACAATATAAAAAGTTATATCCAACCCATGTTTACTACAGTATTATTTACAATTGCAGAAATATGGAAGCAACAAAGCAGATATGGTACACTTAGATAAATTGGCCATTAGGAGCAAAGTGCAAAGAGTTTAAAGATTAAGTGAAATGAAACTGAAAGGGAAAATGTAGGCATTAGATGATTTTACTGATATATACCATACTTTGATACAAAATTGATAAACCTGGGGCTGGAGTG
Source organism: Sorex palustris (assembly GCA_028565675.1). Lineage (NCBI taxonomy): Eukaryota > Metazoa > Chordata > Mammalia > Eulipotyphla > Soricidae > Sorex > Sorex palustris. The sequence continues at coordinate 3,398 of JAOXYA010106017.1, read as the reverse complement.
ATAGCAAGGCGGGTAGGGTGTTTGCCTTGCATGCAGCCAACCTGGGTTCGACTCCCAGCATCCCATATGGTCCCCCAAGCACCGCCAGGAGTAATACCTGAGTGCGTGAACCAGGAGTAACCCCTGTGCATCACCAGATGTGACCCAAAAAGAAAAAAAAATTGATAAACCAAAATAAAATGGTGAAAACTGATAACAGAACTATGTTACCCAATGGGAAGAGTATGAGGTGCATTTTATGTAATTAAAAAAATAAAAATAAAAACAGAACAACAACCAAAAAACCCAACCTACAGGCATAGGATAAAACAGCTCCTTGCATGCAACAAGGATCCAAGTTCAATTCCTAGCAACATACAGCAAGCTGAATACTGCCAGGTGTGGCCCTGGTGGCCTCATATGCTGCTGGGTTCCAGCAATTCCACATCACCAGGCCTTGCGATTGAACCATCTTCCCTGGTTGGTTGCTCAGAGTGGCCGAGTGTCCTGAATAAATTTTAAAACCTTAGAACAGAATGGTCAGGGCTGGAAGATGGTTCAAGAGCAAATGTCTTGCATGTTCAATCCCTGAGCACTACCAGAAGGGAGCCTCAAGCTCTGTGAGAGGAATAGGCCCAAAACTAAGAAAGAAAAAGAAAAAAAGTTAAGAGGTGTGTGTGTGTGTGTGTGTGTGTGTGTGTGTGTGTAGAAAGACATATAGCAAGCAACCAAGAAAACCCATCCTTTAAAGATAAAAAAAAAAAAACAAAGATACACTCAGACATATTAATGTCCCATAAGGTAAAAAAAAATATCATATTCACACTTTGTTGTTGTGTTTGGGTTTTGACTAGGTATCAGGGATCAAACATGAACCCCCTCATGCAAAGCATATGCACCAGCCCTCTGAGCTGTAGCTCCCTGGTCCTTGCTGCTGTCCTGGAGGCCGCACCTGCAATGTGTGGCTGCAGAGAAAGAGTTACCGGGGCCACACCTGGTGATGCTCAGGCTGTTCACGATACAGCTTGCCTACACCTTGCATGTCCTGAATGTGCTGCTCTACCCCTAAGCCACATTCTTGCCCTACTTATGCATTTTTTAAACAGATGCGATACGTTCACTATTTATGCCAACTATAAATCAACATCAGCTATATTACAAAGTTTTAAAATGTACAAAATTTACAAAACTTTACATAAAATAAAAAAAAACTCTCTTTGGCTTCCCCCAAAGCAATGATTCTAAACCTGGTAAGACAGGAACGGCAGCTGTTTTTAGGTTGTGCTGAAGATGCTCAGTAAAGATAAACTGCATATAAATGGCAATGACACAATGTGGGTAAGTAATAAAGAATTTGGAATCCAAATTCTAGAGACCAGAGACCAAGTTACTAATGTCCTACAAGAAAATGCACTTCAACATTTAAGAAGTGTTCACAGAGGAAGATCAGAAGAAAGACGTTTTGCCACAGTTAAAATCTAGAACCTGGAATGCTTGCTTTTGAGCAGGGATAAGTATTTCTCTCTCACCTAAACTCTAAAATAAAGACATGACAGTCTTGTAATTGGCATTGTCCACAGAAATAAGTAAGTATGTCCAGGCTTATACTCAAAAATATGTTCGACTATTTCCTCTAATCTTCTTTGCAAAAACATAAACAGAAAAGGTTAAACTCACAATATTGTAAATGTTATTTCAGTGTTATTTAATAACCTTAAATTGACTCTGAATTAACTACCTTGCTGAAATGATCTCTCTCTTTTGCCAATTTTATGAAAACAAACGTGCCTCTGTTTGAAACTTAAAATTCTTTATGCTCATTATTACTGTTACAGCACACACAGATACAGAGCTACTCACATATTTCCAAATCTACTAAATTAAAAAGCTGGTATTTTAAATCTACTGGTTATTTTCAGTTTTCTTGTGTGAGGGGTCAAACTTGAAGAGTCATACATGCAGCATATATGCTCTACCACTGACCTACATTTCCAATCAAAAACTATTATGATTTATTCCATCATCATGAATTGCTCATCTATATATAAGGCAGCAAATTTTAATCTTATTTATAAGTTACTTTTGCCAAAAATCACCTTCAAAATTAATCATACTCATTCTTTCCTCCTTTTCTTTTTTTCTTTTTAAGTGCCTGGAATCAAACCTCGTTCTTACACATACAAACAAGTTAAGTGCTCTACCACTCACTTGCATGCCTGGCCCCCTACATTTCTTCAAGTTACATTCTGTTTACCAGGCTGACATCAGCACATACCACTGGTGGCTCATAGTTGTATGCAGCTTAATTAACACAAATTTCAGCATCAGCATCAATGTGGTTTTTATCACCACTGACTTTCATTTCATATTTCCTATTTCCTTCTCATTTAGAGCAACCATTCCTTATTTTGCAATTTTTTTAGATAATACTGGCTCTTAACAATTTTAAATAAAATTGGTTTCTAAGTTTCGGATGTAAAAACACATTATAAAATACATATTTTTCCACTGCCATGTGCTTCCCACTTTCATGTCCACTACATTTCCTCTTTCTTAATGTTTAGATGAAAAATAACCATTCAAAGTACAATAATTTATGCCATCTATTTTTAGCAGAATATAAATATTTAAGGATTATAAATTACATGAGTGACCCAGTAAAAAATATTTTCAAATAAAGAGATGCCTGCACCTTCACTGAGTTTTGTTAAATAAAAGTACAAATCAAAAACTGTTTCAAATAGGCCACGTTACACCAATACATATAAGTTCCTTTCTGGTTTTCTAAACAAACTTCCATTTTAGAATTTTTCTCAAAACATTTATCTTAAAACATGACAAACAGTACAAACTCCTTCACATAAAATTTTAACACTGCCTTAATAAAATACTAATAGTTGCTTCCACTTTATAAGCTTAAATTGCTCAGTTGTTGGACTTTCTTTTTGGTAAATTTCTGATTACAAATTCATCTTGATTGGGATACTGTTTTTCCTGTGCAAGTCCAGTGTTTTCCATTAAGGAAGCATCCTTTAAGAACAGTTTGGACTTGTCATTGCGTAGATATCTTACAAGGTGACCATCATGGATGCAAGTTTTAATTTCGTTTCTTAGCTTGGAATTCTCAAACTACAAAGACACTCAGGTTACACATCAGTAGGAAGATGCAAAATTGCAAGGCAATATGCTATAGTTCTTTTCAAGCACTCTGAAATCAAGATGGTCTAAATTCATATTGACTGGATTTAAGAGTGCAGGTTGTGGGTTATGTGGTAAAGGACATAGCTCACCTGGTTTAATTCCAGCACTGAAGGCCATCCCAACATCACTAGTTGTGTCCCTAGGTAAAGGTAAAGGTAAAGGTAAAGGCCCTCCCGTTGTTCGTCGATTTGCTCGAGCGGGCCCAGTAACGTCTCCAT